>SRMA01026310.1:201919-274261 GCA_007224835.1 Danionella cerebrum
ATAATAAGTTTAAGAGATATAACAATATGTTGGCTCTGCAAGCCAACATAATAAGTTTAAGAGAGATAACAATATGTTGGCTCTGCAAGCCAACATAATAAGTTTAAGAGAGATAACAATATGTTGGCTCTGCAAGCCAACATAATAATAATAATTTCCAAACAATTAAAAACATGTTTATAATTTTTCTTTTACTCTATTCTACCTACATGTCTCTGGGCGTAAATATCAGATTACTGTAACAGAAACTAGTTTAATAAGGCACAGGCGCTCTCAAAAAGGTGCTGTTAAACTGACACCAAAACAATTAAAAAAAGAGAGCGCGCTGAAACCTGATTGGTGGTTCTCGCATGCTCACAACCAATTACAATTTTTATCCACTCATAAATAAAAAGAAACGAATGATTTCGCGAAATGTAGTTGATTAAAAAGTAAGCTATTTGACTGAAATGTAGAGAAGTTAAAATGAAAGGTCTCCCCAACTAAAATACATGAGTAAAGTACAGACACTTTTTACAAAAAAAGTGCAGCTACTTTTAAAATGACCAGGTCAAACTGATCTACCCGCTACAAAAATGTAAAACATTAACCAACAAACAACTATTTTCAACAAAACACGCATAATAATTCATTATTTACATTTTTTGTAATAACGTGAGTTTAATTTGATGACTTGCACTGAATTGAATCATTAGAACAGTTGTGTGTGACCTGAATTGATGGTAATAGAGTGATTTTTATGGGAGCAATTGAGCTTTGATCCAAATAATCAAGAATAAAAATGATGCTTTAATAAATGTTTCAATTTTTTATTGAAGCTGAGCCGTGCCGTACAATATACAGGTGAGGAGTGGCGTGTTGCTTGATTTTGGTTGTAATAGAGCAATTTAGAATGAAGTTATGAAGCATATTCTGGGTAAAACATATTTTGGATCTGGTAATTTGCCCACGGTCCCTAAGCGATTGCATGTCAGCGGGTTGCTCATAGGCGGTAATGAGTTTCTGCGAATAATATGTGTTATTTGTTTACTATGAACATTCTGGTCTCGAGCTATTGAGCAGAGAAAACCGAATCCGTGAATCTGCAGCTAACCTTACTGAACTGTGACGGGATGGATGATCGTCTGATATTGTTTCAATTTCACGCCGCGATCGACCGGTAGCACCTCCGCGATCAACGTAATGAGCACCCCTGGTTTAAAGTAACAAATTGCATTTACCACTGGTAGAGTCATAGTTCTCAAAAAGACAAAAAACTATGTTAATAAACACCTTTCGATTTTTCTTCATCTAAAAATAATTTTCTTAG
This sequence comes from Danionella cerebrum, assembly GCA_007224835.1. Taxonomy (NCBI): domain Eukaryota; kingdom Metazoa; phylum Chordata; class Actinopteri; order Cypriniformes; family Danionidae; genus Danionella; species Danionella cerebrum. The sequence continues at coordinate 203,229 of SRMA01026310.1, forward strand.
ATTAAGTTTTTCATTTCAGTCATAAATGAAATAACTTTTAAGCTCCTGCCTATTTTAAATATAGGCCTATAATATGTAACGTCTTCACTTTTAAACAATAGAGGCAGAAGATTGAAGACGTAGATGAAAAACATCCAGTAATCTAACTGAAATAAACATTTAATTATATTAAACATCCGTGAAACAATGATGAACAGATCTGTGACCTGCAGCCATTTGATGAACACATCTAATGTTTAACTTTTAGAATTTCAGCTTTTCAGATTGCATTACGAAGCTCCCTGAAGCTGAAGACAAAGCGCTCTGCTGAGAAATATCCTGGAATTCTGGGACAGTTCCACTACACACTGTTTATCTACTCAAATCAAGCTTTTAATGGTGGTGTAGGACTGCAAGCATGTGTGAAGGTCCTGTGACTGCTCTGTAAGCAGGTTTTGGTCTGAGAGCACTGGGAAAGCTCACTAAGTGCAGTGACAGGTTTTCCAGAGGTTCTTGAAACGCAGTCGAGGTTTGGATCATTTGTAGAAGGCCGATTGTACACAAAGGAAGTGCTGAAAGAACAAAATTGAAGTAATCTACATTTGACCAGAGCCAGAATTAGGTTGACATCAAGTGTTCGTAACAAAGAGTTTAATCTTTTATTTTTAGCATTCAATTAAGACTGCTGAGAGTTATTCCGAAGGATGTGCTTTTTGTGTGTTTCCATTTGACCTATCTACCCTCAAAGGGGTTGTCCTTCATGAAGGATTCTCTCTCTCCACAAAGAAACAACGGAGAGCTGACAGGGTGACTTGGTTTCTTGGACACTTCCTTGACTAAAGACCTTTTCCCTCAGTTTAGATGCATGACCAGCTCTTGGCAGTGTCCTTCCATGTACAGATGAACAGTATTCAAACGAGAAGAATTTGTTCTTAACCTTAGAAATTGCTTTCAGACATCATGCCAACTGTGGAAATGATATTCTTTCCAGGTGAGTGCATTTCCAGTCACTTCTAATAAACTGAATTCGGTTGGCCTCCAATTAAGCTGGTTGGCGGTTGCACTGAGCTCAATAGAAAAAGACAAGCTTAAGATTTAGCTCAAATGATTTGAATGTTTATGTAGATGTGGTTTATTTATTTCATATTAGAATATGATTTACAGAAATAAAACGCTATAAATACTTTCTTGAGTCACTGAACTGCATATATTCTCCATTTTTTAGTAGGAAGCTAGTTGTTTAGTTTGTCTGTTTGTTTTGAATCAGATGATATAAAATTACACATAACTCTTTATATGTTTATGATGGCAGTTATAAAAAATGCATTAAAGTTTTTTCATTTAACTACTTTTAATCACATGAGTTGACATAATTTGCAAGGTAATGCACAGGAGTCTTTCAGTTTCATTTTACAGAGTGGCATTTAGTGGTGAAAAGAAAGGAGGAAATACTAGAACTTTGGGGTATGGCTTGTGTTTTTCAAAGTTCTGACTCAAAAAGTGTGTTTGCTTGTTTTTTTAAATATAATTTTCACATTGTTTCGACCTCATCTTTGCTTTTTTGGGGGATTTATGATTTTTTTTTTTCGTCTTGATACTTTTGATTTTCATTAAAAGCATAAAAATTGTTCATTGTCAATGTTTGAGGTTTTTAAAGAAGAAGCTGGTATTTACTAACCACAAAAAAATATTTATTAGAGAGAATTAGAATTAGAAAAAAATATATAAAAAAAAAAATCTCAAAAAGGCCCCAGACTTTGAAAGGTTAAGAAGTAAGAGTCCATTTTTGGACTCAAACTTTGACTTGACAAGTTAGGGCCTTGGTTACGCAGCACAATGCTAAACTTACTGGCACACAATAATCTCCAAACAAGTGGAAGTTGGGAAACTGTTACCAACTTTCACTTACCTTCAACTTACCTTTAGTGGTTTGTAGATCCTTGCTAGGGTTACTGGGAGATGCTTGCGTTTACATGGGCTACAGCATACATAATTGCAGATGTTATTTAACACAAATCAAGGCTTCTGTTGTATTTATAGCTTACTAGGTGTTAACACTCTGCTCACAATACGATACATGCCTCGATATTGTCCACAATATGATATGCATAACAATATTTTACAACACTACTTTTAACCAATTATTGAAACGGTTTATATAATTAACCATCACTGGAAAAAAATGCAATTTAAAAGGTTTTAAGACCACAAAGCTGAGAAGACTAGGGTCGAGTTTGCGTTGTATGAGAGCATTTGATAGCACCCATCCACTAGAGGGCGGTGTTAATGTTTGCATTAAGTCATCTTTTTGTTCTAGAGCTAATTTTATAATCTTTCTTGTTAAAAATGTGGGTAAAGGATAATCGTCTCCTTGTAAATATTACATAAAACAAGAAGACAAGATAAAGAAATTTCAGAAGTGACTAGAATCGTAATCACTCCAAAAAGCAAATACTCTTCAGCTCCTAGACGATATTTCCCAGTAGCGCCACTATACATATTGTGACAACTTGGTATTGCAATATATTGTGCAATAATACATTGTTACACTCTTAGAAACCACGCTCAGTTTTCTAGTACTCAAAGATGCAAAACGGAATCCCAAATTATGCCAATCACCGAAATTTGGATTAAAATATTTTCTGAATATTTTTAAAGAAAGATAATCTAGTTAGCTTTGTAGAATTTTCTAAATGGTTGAAAACAATAATAAGTATGTAACAACTAATATCATTGTGTACAATTAACAACTTCACTCTGTCAGTCATTTTATTTGTTGGCAAACAAGTTTCACTGTCACAACAAATAGTAATGTGAGGTCATTAAACCAAAGGAAAAAAAAAATCAACCAACAGATAAATAAAATCAACAATAATCTCTGCAATGAACCAAAAAATTGTATGTTCCACAGAAGAGTTTGTACCTTTGATTTCTTTAAAATAAATAGCCAGTCATTCACACTGTCAGCAAAATAGAAGATTTTCAGATGTTTCTGGAATAAGGTATCTCTGAAATTTTTTGAATAAAAGCAATTATACATTGTACCCAATTTCAGTCCCTTCTTCATGAATTTGCATACGGTTGTCTTTAAATCAAACAGAAGAGAAAAAATGAATTCTTTTTTTAGTCTATGCTGTCATTTTCTTGTTCTCGCACATTATTCACATTGAAATGAAGACGGATATAAAAGATTATAATTGAAAAATGAGGGATCAAAACCTGTCAGAGCACAAAACCATTGGGAGGGAGAGGAAATGATATGAAATCACCATGGTTACAGTTGCCGAGGGACAGAATAAGCACTATCCTGTGAAATACTAGTCTCTGTACATTTACATAGAAATATCGCAGAATTATTCTGCAGTAGTTCATCCCCAGATTTTGACGTTTGTAATTAATGCAGCAAAGAATGGCATATGGTGAAGTCAGTATCCTCTTAACCCCAAACATCTGATTTTCAACAAATAAGAAAATCCAAAGCAAACATGGAGCCGAAGGTATTAAAATAGTTTTAAAGTCCCGTTAAATGTTGTCCACTGGCTGCACTGAGCTACTAAACATTGTTTTTTTTTGGCAGCTATTTGTATTCCTCAGGGTTTTCTGAGAGTTAAATCCTCTTGAAATCTTCTGGTCCGAATAAGGTAATACAGCAAATCCATTTTTTTGGGTTCGTTTTCCCTTTAAGTAGAAGTGCACAGCCATTTGGAATAAAAAGAAAGTCAGCTTTCAAGCAAGAGAACCTATAATCCTTTCCTGAACAGAATATAAAATAGTCTCTCACAGGTTTTTCTTGCAGTTCATTTCTCTGCAGACACAATGACGTGAAAGTAAATCAGTCTCGGATAACAGAATGGTACGGAAACAGAGAACAGCAAATCGAGGGTTGAGGAGCAGAAAGGCCAAAGTGACATTGTGGGTGAAATGGAGATGTGCATATATTAAATAAACCTCTTGAGGTCCTTCTGCTGGTAAACAGAACACCTGTAAATAATTATTCTTGGAAAACCAAAACATGTTTCTTTTCCTTAAAAAATTGGGAAGTACATTCTTGGCATCTTCCTTGTATAAAGAATGGAATCAATACACAATCTAATCACACTTTCATGAAGTAGATTTACTACGGTGAACCTTGCATTTGTTTATAAAATGTCACTTGCGGCTTTCTGTTTCTCATGTGTTGAAACGAAGCCAGGTTTCGGGGAGTCAGTTCATCAGTGAGGGCTCTCTAAAGGCTGGTGACCATATTTGCAGTGTCCTGAGACATTTCTTCAGGTGACAGCTCATCTTTGGGTGAGACAATGAACCCATCACTGCTTCCACGGCCTAGTTGGTAGTAACTCTGAACCTGATGAAGATGATTTCGTGAGCCCAGGTTGGGCATGCTCTTATAGTACACGTCATCTGATTCCCCGGTCCTGGGGAGTGTGTGTGCGTCGCTGCTGCGAGGTAATGAATGTGAGTTTGAGCACTCGGGATCAGGAAGAGAGGGCATGCTGGCATAAAGCGAGTCTCTTTGAGGGGATGACATTTCTTGTGTTTGCTTCTCCGTTAAAAGAGTGAAGAACCCCTCGCTGGCTTCTTGAGGAAGGTGTCGGCTTGATGAAGCAGAAGTGAAAGCGGAGGAAAGTTGAAGGGAATGTTTATGAGTAGATGGCGTTTCTTCAGATTGCTCCTCTGTTAAAAGAGGGAAGAAACTTTCCATCTTTTCTTGAGGTATGCGTCGTCGTGATGAAGAAGAGAAGTTAGAAGAAAGTGGAACAGAGCCTTTTGGGGTGGATGGGGGGTCATCAGAGAGCTCTCTTGTCAAAAGTGGAAAGAAACTTTCGCTGTTTTCTTGGGAAAGGTGTCGGCGTGATGAACCCGAATTGAAGGTGGAGGAAAGAGGTTGGATATGGCGTGAAGGTGGAAGCAAAGGCGCACTTGATTCCTCTCTTGTCAATTCCAGTCCCAAACTTTCCTCGGGTGAAAAAGATGCAGAGTCGTCCAATCCCAAAGCTAGATTGACAGGCAGCATGGGGGTGTCCTTGACCCCACTTCCATTGCTAACTTCATTGACTAATTTGTTCATGAGATTTCGTCCGTGTTCGGCCGAGCGATCGTGGTTGTTCAGGTAGACAGGCAAGTAGTTTGAGGTGAGCTCTTTCAAGATCCGTTTCTCCAGTGTAGTCTCTTTGTGTAAGTTATACGTGCGATCGATGATTTGCACGCAGTCGCTCATATAATCAGCACTAGCCAGGCTGTAGTTGTTGCCATGGTTACCATTCAGTGGTAGAGTATCCATGGCACTTGTGTCCCGGGCATTGTTCAGGATTCCCTCTGCAAGAGCAATTAAAAAGACATAAGCCTGGCACATCTGTCAGACCAACAGGCATAACCACTCAATGAAAAATCCGTAAAAAAAAAAAAAAAAACCTTGAAACCATGTCCCTGAGGCAGATATTAATTGAGCTTCAAAAATGAATGCTATCTCGAGTATTGATTGAATTTGTCAGGGGTTCAAGGTTGATTTTAAAAAGGCTGTTTTAAACCTCACTGGAGAATTCGCTCAAATGTGACTGTGATAATGGACTTACCTGTCAAATATATATTCAGCCTCAAGTTTGCACGGAAGTACCCGAATTCTTTCATTTTTCAAATAACACACAGATCACCAAGCAAGGCAGGCAAAATAATAGACAATGCACGAACACGTTCACAAATAAATACACAAAAAACTAAAGCGGAAATGTCCAAGCTTTTGACAAACCAAATCATGCTGACCTTTATAAAAAACGCATACATCTTAACAGAGAGAGCAGCATCTCTGCATATTGATTTCTCGGTTAATTACTTTCAGCCCATTATCGACATCTTTATATTATAAAGTTTTTATGAAAAGAAGGGAACAGGTGTGGACTATATTCTCTCCCTCAAAACAGATCTAAACGTATGGGCTCGCCAACATTTTTCTAATTTTCTTCATGCCAATGGGGCATGAACCATTAAATTGTACTTGTTTACTATTAAAAAAAGGGTCTAAAACAAAGTGCACATTTTAATTGGAGTGGGAATTGACCGGATTTGCAAAATAGCAAAATTCAAATCAGTTGCTGTTTTAAGCAAAAGCATTACATTTTATTGATTAGGAGAAGAGGAAAATTAGGTTTTTATTTTAATGAGTGCTCCCTGATTAGATTATTGACTTAAACATTCTTGGCAGTTTGGTGATTACTAAAGGTTAAAAGAAAGTAATAATGGCAAGGGAAATTACATTTGGTAAGGAATGTTTTGTTTGACTCCCATACTTGTCTCTCTGTAGGGCTCTTAAAGGACAGCATGGAAGAAAGAAAGAGAAAAAGGAAACAGGTAAGCATTCACAGCGACTATTCAAACAGGACAAGCACACAGATTAATGAAGGGAAGGTACACGGTTACGCTCTACCCCATTGTTCACACACCCCCACATCTTCCCACAATCCCAGGATACACATGTAAATGCCATAAAATTGTACTCCAGAGCTCCCTCCATGTCTGGAGGGCGCAGAAATGGGCTTCGGTCTCCATTAACGGCTCACTCCTTTCCGTGAGCTGATCCACAGTCAACCTCGTATTCAGTAAGAGAGTTATTGATCGGCCTGAAGAGGAACATTAAAAGTGGCCTGGGATCTATTCGTAATTTGGGGGCTTTTATTGATATTAGATTTCAAGGTCGTACAATGATGTCAAAGTAGATGAGCAGGTTTTATCCTAAGCTCCCCCACTAACAATGTGTCTCTCTCTCTCTCTCTCGTCTCAAGGGTGCTTTGAATTCTTTCAGATCTGTGTATTAGAGGAGGAGGCGGTATAACAGGTGGTGAGGGAGAGGAGGCAAATCTGCGGGGTGTCAGAGACAGGAAGAAATGAGAGTGAGACAGCGGTGTGCAAAGATGCGGCACTGCTAACCGGAGAAGCCAGGCTTCCTGCAGGCATCTCAGCAAGAGATCAGCATGATTCCTGATCTGAAAAAAGCTTGAAATCTTGATACGAAAATACATTTCTGTATGGCGCACCGCAGACGCGTGGAGATAAATTTGAACTGAGAGACATCGAATGTCAGTATATTTGAGACTTTCTGGAGAGAGTTTATGGAGACTGTGGCACATCTGTAGATCAGGCAACACCAAGGTTTCGATTTTGATTCCAAGTAAAAGAAATGTCTGCAAGTGAATGTTTTGCGAAGGGTTTTAGTCTGAAATCCACCTGCTTGTGTAGATTTCATGTTTGGAACCATCACCTACTGAATTGATATTTGGCAGTTGTGGATGTCTTTAACAAAGTTTAGTCTAAGTGGCATGGATCAAGTGCTTTTGAGGAGTTTGGTTCTAAAAATAAATCTGAAGTATATTGTGTTCACATTTGAAAAGCCCATAATCAACTTTCCATAAAACACAATACATGCTGTGTAATACTGGTTTATCTGTATTTTTCCAAACCGTGATAAACGACACTCAAGTTTTTTTCTCAAAAAGTCCTGAGGACTTGGGAAAATGCTGGCTGTCATCTGCAGCAAAAGTTTCCACGAAGACGGAACAGAAGCTAAGCTAATCACAGTCAACAAAGTCTAGCTGAGACGTCCCAAAGTCCCACCGTTTAACCAGTTTATTCTGAAACCAGCCACTTGATTCAATATCAGTGTTGTTTGTTGGATTTATAGCATTTTGTAAAAAAAAGGGCCATGGAGTGATCACATTTTGGGGAAAAAATGTTTTAAAATAAATCTTTAAATAATAAAATCTGTATTTGAAATGCTTATGTTTGTATCAGATGCTCATGTTTGTATTTTTTTTGTAGGTGGTTCATGAAAGTTTGCAACATAAAATTTATATTTTCCTCAAATCCCTATAGTGCAAAAAAAAAAATTACTAAATTTCATCAAAATTTCATCAAAATGAACTTATAGCGTTTTGGGGAAAAAAAAGCTCTTGTTGATTATGGTAGAAAATAACATTTTGATTTTGATTAGAATGTTAATTGTAGCACGGTGGGGCAGTGGCTACTGTTGCTCCCTCTTAGACATTAGATTATATGCTTCTACTAGAAAGCATTTAGAAAGCGATTACAAGCTTTCTAAACGGAGTTGCAATGTTTTCCACATTTTTGCATTGATTTCCTCTGTGTATTATGGTTTTCTCAAATAAATGACCCCTCCAGTCATGTACTGTACATTGATAAAGTTGCATTTTTGACAAGGTAGTAATACAACACTTGTTTAGAAATATCAAGCCTGCTACTGAAAGCTCAGCACGAGAGTGCAGCAGAGTCCTGATCCGAAGGAAAGTTGAAAAATCTCCTATAGCATAAGTAGTTCACAATGGTAGCTTCAGTACACTCAGATTTGTCCAGTAAGGCATGTCAGGCAGGGATTGAATTAAGTGCACATGAGACCTTTCAAACTAAAAAAAAGTGGTGACACTTCAATCTATGGTTAAACTCACTGCCCCACCCGTCCTCCTTGGTTGGTTACTGACTTGTACATTATTCATTTTTATTCATTTTGTTGTTTTCCCATAGAAGCTGCAGTAGGAACCAGTACACCAGGTGACCCTCATGAGAAGGTATAAAATAGATACATTTAATTGTATTTTGGGGTATTTTTCTCTAATACCATTTTCTTTTCGGAAAAAGTGTAACTTTCATTTCCTTGACCTGTTGTAATTTTCACTTTTCGAAAACCTTCCAATTGTGATCTAAATAGTCTCTCTATGAAACTCAAAAACCAAATATGTGCTTTTCAATAAATTATATTTCTTTGCAACTAACTTACAATAACATAAAACCCAACTATGAAAATATACACAGATAGTGAAAGCATACATTAAACAGAGGACACTGTGATTTTTTTTCTAAAGCTCTTTTAGCCATTAATAATGTTTACATTATTACATCATTAATAATCTCTGCTGATTACCGATTTACAGCTTTTCATTAAAAGGTCATACAGTACTGCACCTGTTTTACTGGTGAACCGCAGGACAGAGTTTAACCTGGTCACATCACACTCTTTCTCATCATAATCACCAGCAGCAGAAGCATGTGTCTGTCTGCTAGAAATTATTAGTGCACTCCTTACTGATCATAATATGTGACATAGACTTAGAGACAGGGCACGGGTGCTTAACGTTTAAACTATTCATGGTGAGTTGGATAAGATTATGAATAAGTTTTCTAGCTAATCTCAGATGTTCATTTTGACATTAATTTGGGGCTTTTAGGCTTTGTCTAGAGCAAAGATTTTCAGTACTTTTTTTGAGTGTATACAAGTGCTACCACTACTAACCATTATGTTTAAATTAACTTGGTTACTTTCATGTGGAAGCAAATTGTATGATTACATTAATTATTTTCCACAGATATCCTGTATGCTAATCATAGATCAAACAATGTAATTAGATTATTTAGACTTTTGCACTATTTTACACAAACCCGTTTTAACAAAAGTTTTCTGAACTCATTTTCCAAAGGGGTAAACCATGGAGCTACACCAGAAAAAAAAAAACAAAGATGGCCGCATACCTGTTGAGCTTGAAGCAACATAGCGGAGCAGTTTTCCCCAAAACACAAACAAAGACTAACACAGACACAGCCACACAGGAAGTGAGAGCAGCAGACCTGGAGCGTTGTACATGCTGAGGGTGGGGTTGTTATAGACAGCAGATTCGGCCAGTAAGCTGTTATAGGGATTGTTAGAAGAATGTGCACGCAGCAGAGAGTTTGGGATGATGTGATTGGCCATTGCAGCTGATGATGTCACACCCATGGAGAGAAGATAAAACAGAGAATATCAAAGGAATGCAGTGACAGTGTTAGCATCGTTGTCATACACAAACATCTTCAGCAGCCACAGAAAGAAGCAATTACCATTGAGAATGACTGAAAGCAAGCCTGGAAAGTGTTAGAGTGCTGTGTGCGAGAAAGATTATGAAGGGAGCAGTTGAGAAAGCGTCTCTTATCTGGGCTAACTGTGATCAGGATGCTCAGTTTGTGACGTGACCTCATTTTTATATGAAATCAACAAGCTTTTTGATGCAGATTTGTAATGGATTCTTTGTTGGGAATCTTCAAGAGCTTGGACAATGAACCGCATGATGCTGCTGGAGAGAAACATTTCATGACATGCAACTCTGAAACAACCGAAAGTGGCTCAGTATTTTTCTGAACTGATGAGTGCACAGGCCACTGGAGATAAATACACCCTTGACATGTCCAACACTAAAGTGCCAAGCTTCCCAGTATTGAATATAAATGCGTTTGGAGAGTGCTCAGAGTGTTCTAATACATGATTTTATTGAAAATTAGTATAGGGTCAATGAGTACAAGTTAATAAAAATGTCTGCTACAGACCTGAACATGGCACAAGAGTTAAACGGATAAAAAAAAAAAACAGATTAAAACATGTATGCCATTCATTAAATATCGTTGTGACTGCGTACCTCTGTTGAGAGTAGTTGAAGCGTTAATGTCTCCAGCCATGAAAGAAGACTCTGACTGTTTCCTCACTGTATCGTTCCACATGCGTCTGATTCGACTCTGTGAACACAAAGGGACAAGTTCATACACATGTAGAGGACATTCTGAAAAGTGGTGTATTCACAGAAAGAAATGCTCATCCCAAAGAAAATTCTCCATTAACTATGACACACTTTTTAAATGGAGGTTTCAGCAATTTATATTGAAAGTCACCTGCAACTTTGACGAAGGTTGAATTATCAAAAGTACTTTGAAGCTGAACATAAAACCACGAATGTTTCATTTGTAAGAAAAGAAAGCAACAGTAGGATGCTCAATAGAGTGTAAAAGAAAAAAAATATTTAGAATCTTATTGTCTGAGATGATCTTATTGTTTCTTTATTGAGGCAGCACAATTTAGCTTTATCTCTTTTAGAGAGAGACACCCAGCAGCTCTTTCAAGGTCTTCCCCTCACCCCTCGTCTAATCTTCTTCTGTTCTCAATGAAGCATGGATTTTTAGCTGTTAGCATTTTCATGTAGTTTATTATTTCAATACAGGCACAAAACTGTAGAATTAAAAGGCTCGAGAATACAGGTACATGTTACGTTTCAATGTAAAAGCTGAAATGGATGGTGGCAAGTGTTTATTAAGAGGCACAGTCTTCCAGAGTAAGGGAGGTAGCGATGAAAAATCACTTCAGGCTTCAGTCTTTAACATGGCACAGATAGCAGAGGTTTTTGGAGGATCTAAGGTTTCTTGTCGAATAGCACGAACAATTTAACATAATTTGATTTTAACATTGCTCTGAAAATTATATTATATAAAATTGGAGATTTTTTTTGTGTAGTTCTGAAACTTATATTATATAATATTATATTGTATATAATATAAAATGCACACCACTACATTGTCACATGGTGTGGCGTGAAAGAGTCACTTTGTATTTTCATACAGTGTAAAAATGAAGAACATATTTTCCTTAAATCACGTTCTCAAACATTTTAATCATGATTTCTTTGATATTTAACATTTCCGTGTAAAATTGGTTAAATTCCGGGTTTATTTGGTTAAATTTAGCAACGTTCCTTAAATATTTCAAGATATTTTTCATAAATTCTCTTTTTAAACCTTAGGATAACTTATAAAAAAGGACTTGAGTACCTTAATGAATCTAAATTCCTTGTGCTCTATTGATATATACATGAATCACCACTAACAAAGCTGTTTTTGTGAACATCACACAATATGGCATAAGTGTCATGCCTTTTGGCATTTTTTTTTTTATTTTTGGATCAAAAATCCAAGAAGAAATCTTAATATACACACAACACCTGTGGCAGCATTTTACTACATGTTGACAGAGAAACAAATTATTAGTATATTTCTTTAAAAATATCACTTTTGAAGTGACAGACAATCAGATTTGTGTTATTTGTCAACCACCCATAAATAGTGGGCCAAATAAGCATCTGATGCACTGCTCATTTTTCATGTTTCCACACTTACAAAGAATGGCGAGATCTAAATATTTTTAATGTATCATTTTCATTTTACTGCAATATGTTTCTGCAATTAGCATTACAGCTCTCATCAACCAGCCTCTTCAGACCTCGACCCAATAGAACATCTTTTGAGGAAGCTAAAACTGTGTTGCCCGGCGACAGCCTAAAAACCTGAAATATGCCTAAAGCCTAAAGACCTGTATGGACTAAAATCTCTGCTGCAGGAAACATCTAAACTCAACAACGTTTCTATTGTTTCAAATGTTCATTTTAAGTAAAAAAAAAAAGTGAATCAATCGTTTAAAAATTGACCAATGATTTTTTTTTTTTAATTGTCCGATGGATTTTTTTAACTCGGTCTCTCACATTTGATGTGCAGCTACAATGAAAGTCACAGGTCTATGAGATATATGAGATTATGAGCTGTAGAACCCAAGAGTTTATTTTCCTTTTCTGCATTAAGCCGAGAGCAATTGAGTTTCTCAAGTTAACCTTGTCTGAAAATACTCACGAAAGCATATAAAATTCTTAATAAATACATAAATGACATGAATAAATGCAGACTCCTCTGGGTGTGAGACAAGGTCTTGTTCAGAGCACATTACTCATCTCTCTGACATTTACACTCACACAGACACACACACACACCGAGGTCAGGGGTCCTGCGAGTGTGTGTTTCTGCTGCGTGTCAGATTCATGTTTAAATCTTTGCTGTTGACCCACTAAAGGTCAGAGGTCATGTTTCTCTAGAGATGATGTTGGAAGGAACGCTTTGTTGCCATGGAACTGGGATGTTAAAGAGCAGATATGTAAAGCCATGGATTTGCCCAAGGAAAGGGAAACACTCGCAGAAACACGCACACGATGTTAAATGATCTCTCTGCTGCTCTCTAAATTAAAGTACTTTAAGTCATCTTTTGAGTAGTACAGTAATCCCCGGCGGGGCGGAAATAGTCATAAGCATCAATTAAACATACTTTTTCTTAAGCACTTTACAGGAAGACTTTTTCAGTATTCTTTCCATTCAATACAAAATTTGATGATTCGAGCCAAGTCAAAACTACGCAAAAAGAAGAGCCTTTACCTCTGATAAGACTCTGTCATGTGGAACTGAAGGACATATGTTTTTACTTGTATTACAGAGGCCAGATAGATAGGATTCATTTTGTGTCATATTGTGTTTCACTATACGGAGAGGAAGTGGCCAACTTAGAGTAATGAATTAACCAGGATTATATCTTAGACGCATGGAACCCCTGGAGAAAAACCTTCACTCACATTTCCTCCTGTGGGTGATTCCAGAGTGGCAGTTACCTCAAAAGCGAGGTCAAAGCTATGCAGGGTTAGCCCTTTCATCTCCATGTGACCCAACTGCATTTGGCAGCAGTTGCCAGGAAGGAGGCACTTCGGGCATAATTTGATCACTCAAGCCACGTGCCAGCTGGAGCTCATTAGGGCTTGTACCTTTAAAAGGATCAAACCGACCACCGAGTCTCTCCACCTATTCAGCCCAACAACGCATATGTGTAATTGCACCAGGGCCATGACACAGTGGACCATGTTGGCACCCTGGCCAGTGCAATCCAGCAGGCTGACTTGGCAGCAAATGCAACAGATTTTCCCCACAGTGGAATATTGGACTCTCCTGGCTCCCATCCCCTGCACGACTGCAGTGAGCACCCTCGAATGAGAGATGGACCTCCACAGTGCACTGCACAGCCTGCTTCTAGTGTGTATATTATGAATGAAACTCCTTTAAAGGGTCGCGACACACAAGATGTAAACTTTATGAGATTTACATGCATTTAAGGCAATTTAACAGTCTGTTACATTTAATTGTGGGTAAAAGTAGATCATTTCTATCTTTTGTTTGAGATTTCTGTCTTCCTGAAACAATTTCTTTTCTTATGCGGCTTCTATGACTCACTTGTATTTCAATTATTTATGAGCCTGACTACTATTAGCCTATGAGAAGACGCAGTGCATTGATTTTTAAAAGCACATAACTCTCGAGACTGAGAGAAGTTGAAGTTGCAAGATCGCGCAGTAGTTTAGAGGTCAGAATGGGTCGCAAGTGTTTGTTTCCGTGGTGCAAAGGTGCTGAGGTGATTCAAGCGGTTGGTTGGACAACAACAAACTCGTTGAAACTATGGATTTGTATCAAGCATTTTCCTTGAGAAAATGAAGAACTGGAGAATGGTGGAGCAGGGCATTGCAAAGCAACGCAGCTTGCGTCTGTCTGGTGATGCAGTTCTTTATCAGAGATGTGGACTCACTAGACTAGACTTGATGATATGGCAAATGACTTCTTAGACTTGAAAAGACTTGAATATTAATCAATTCACGTCGCACATGTTTCTGTGTCAGTGAGAGAAAGAGACCACACGCAATCAGCCAATAAAAATGAAGCTTTGTAAAGATCTAATTTCATCTATTGTTTGCTGGCAGCTTTGCTGACGTGTGATTGGCTGCCCCTGCTGTGACTCCATTTGTGTGACGTGCACATGACTGATCCTTTTCCTTTAGGAATCAAATCTGTTTATATTTGTTTGATATTTGTTTTGCTTGAGTCCTGATGGCTTTAGAGATTTTGACAGAAGTTTCATCAATATTTACATTATTTAATCTTTTTTACCAAATTAAATTCTTATGTTTTTGGCTTGTTTAGGGTTAAAATACATTTACATTACATTTATGCAGATCTAAGCTATCTATTATTGCTTTCTTTGTAAATTACCTTCGAAAATGTAATTTTGTGACTCTTGGCTTGGGACTTGTAAAGACGTGTATTGACTGTTGACTTGTAAAGTACGGACTTGGTCCCACCTCTGACTTCTATCTCTCTTCAGTGCAGGTACATTTGTTATGAGGGCTTTGTCATGAATGTTTACTTTTAACAGTTGCTCACGACTATTTCCAGAACCCACCCAATATATTTTGTGCCCATGCCTCACTCACCACATGACACAAAAAATATGTTGCCATCTTAATACTTCAGGTCTAATCAGATTCAAAGATCTATGCAAAAACTGCAAAACACAACTTACAAACTCTGCTCGAGTTGCACGATGATTTGTTTAAAATCAATTAAATACATCATTACAACACACATACAAAAATAAAACAATGAGAACAAAAAAGTACAAATTATAATTGAATATAAAATGTAAAGAAAATAAGAATTGTAAAAAATAACCACTATACACAAAATAAAATAATAGTATAATAATACTAGTAATAATAATAACAAAATAATAAATGGATGAAAAAATAAAACTTCAATAAATGGATACAAAATAACTACAGGAATTCTCTAAGGATGTGTAGTGGGTAATAAAAGACAGGGCTGATATTTACTTGTTCGTACTGTAACTGTGAGGAGTTTGTCAAACAAGGCGCGTGATGAACCTTGTGACGAAGAAAGGGAGAAAGAGGAAAAGGCAAACAGGGAAGACAGAAAGAGAGAGACAGTGAGAGAGGATACACACACACATACGGACACACTACATAACACAGATTTGCATGTGTTTCAATGTGTTAGCAATGCGTAGGTTGGAAGTGGTGTTTGTGTCTGTGGTGTTTCCCTGCACTTATGTGATTGTGTGTGGACCTGGGAGGCAGCGGTGTATCTTCCCCTGTGTGACGTCATTGATGACTCCACACTCTTCTTCTTTTTCTTCTTCTTAGTGAAGCAGTGTGCGTGCAGACACTTCCCAAGCTCCTTACGCACCTGCCACACACACATACACGGAGTTAGTAAACACAGACTGAACATCAAAATTTACAAACGCATGACTTGTTGAGGTGCGAAAAAAAAAACCTCAAGGGTTCTCCACATTCCAGAGTGGGTATGGTGTTTATGGACTCAAAGGCACAATTATCAGACTTCCTCCAAACACATTCCATATCGCTGGATTTTGGTCTTATTTGGATGCAACACTTTCACTCAGTTCTCCTTTGAACCCTTCATATGTTCACTGCCAAACTTGAGATAGATAGTAAATGTGCTTTCTTGAGTAAAGGGACAATTTAGGAACGACAGTATTTCGGTTTTGTGTATTACTTGGTACTGATATGTATAAAATAGATCCTGTATTACTGAGCGTTGAAACTCTGAGATATTTTGACATTTATTTTGTGTATAATCTCACCATCTGCATTCACTGTTGAATATCTGTCGAAATAAACCTACCGATATATTTTCAGACTTATTAGTTTGCCGTGTACATAAATAAATAGTAAAAGTAGAAGGAAACAAAACAAATGTGTGCATGCTTACCTTCTTCTGCAGGAGGCAATGGAAGATGAAGATGAACAGGCCCTGCAGTGAGTTAAAGATGGAGAACAGGTACGCCATCACCAGGCTGCTCTCATTCACATACATCAAACCGAATGCCCAGGTCAAACCCAGGAGGCAGAGCAGCGCCACCGCACCAACCACCCAAGACCTGGAACAAAAGGAATGAAATACATTTTCTCTCACATTCTTGTTTGACGAATGGCTTCCTTTGCTGTCTGGGGTCTGCTTTGCTACATTTTCAAATATTTTTAATTATGATCTGCACATTTTACATGCTAGACGGTGTAACATTTTCCAAGTAAAGGAGAGTAATACACACAGCCTAAACATTGATTTTACTTTTAATAAGACAAATGAGAAAGAGAAAAACAGTTTCACCATTAAGCATTATTCAAAGAAATGAAACGTCTAACATGATATACACCATCCCCGTTCACCATATCCCCTTCAAAATTCATCTTTCAAGCCCTGATTAAAGCAATCGCTCAAACCCCAAAGTTTAGTTGAGTCCAAGAGCACAAGCACTGTTCAAAGTCAAAAAAGTTCTATTAAACCTGTTTAGAAGCCCCTTAGAGTGATAAACATTGCACAGAGAAAGCAGATGCACAGAAAAGTTCCTCATCATGCCTATTTGATACATAACATGCACAAGAAACCGGTTTCCATTAAGCCAGTTGAGTTAAAGTACAACTTAAACAAATAGGTAATGGTAAACATTCCCTTGAACATACGACACCCGAACCTGGCAACCGTAACTCCGGTTTAAAAATCTGGGGCCTTTTAAAGTGTTTTTTACTCTTTACTCTTTTTAAAGGTAATGCTTGAGTTAATTTTTTGTCCAACCTCTTTTTTTCATTACTCACATTACTTTTTCCAGCACACACTGGGCAAGAGCCGGAGGTACCCCCTGGATAGGTTACCAGTCCATCACAGGGCGACATTCACTCATACATTCACACTTAAGGGGAATTTACATTATTTATTTAACCTAACCGCATTTTTTAGGATTGTGGGGGAAACCGGAGTACCCGGAGGAAACCCACACAAGCACACGGAGAACATAAAATTTCCTTCCAGGAAGGTCACCAGCTAACCTTAAACTGACAACCTAACTGGAAGGCCACAGTGCTACCCACTGCACCACAGTGCCGCTCAGTGAAATTTGAAAAAAATAAAAAAAATAAAAAATAAATAAATAACTTTTCCTAAACCTTATACACTTTTCCCAGCACTTTTAGTGCCATTGAGGTTTTATGTGCAAGAACTTCGAAAAACATAAGCCATCTCACAGGTCTTGTTCTTCCCACTATCGCCAATATACTGCACTGATGACACAAATTTAGGGTCTGAAAAATGAAACTGAAAGATGGCATTTCTATTTTGCAAATTACAAGTCATAACTCTTTTAATGTTTGAAGAAAACCTACATATTATATTTGAAATCAAAATTAAACAAAGCCGCCGGTATGATTGGCACACTCACTGGTGCTTGCAGAGATTTCTAAGGGTTCAACTTAGACCAATCTATGAAAAAGGACATTACTTGTATCCCAGAACAAGGACACTCCTTTAAAGAGTATTAAAAAATTCTTACAATGGACCTGGGGGCAGCACAGAGGTTGCCACATTCTTTTACTTTCATAACAGTTCTTAGCGACTATCTAAAAAAAAAAAAAACAGTGATCCACAAGAAGGAACTCCCCTGGTTTAAAACTAATCTACTCCATCACAGCATCAACTATGCATGGATTCACATGCCCTTCTGGCACACAACCATGTGATATATCCCCATACACGACATATCCACTTATACACAATTCAAATACTTGCTGGTCTCCATTGAGCTTACTCACCTCTGCATTGTTTTAAACTAATGGTTGTGGACTCGTCAGTAATTTAATGGACTTTCCCAGCACTTTTGGAACTTGTTTTAACCATCAAAATCAAACTGAGACCTTTGCAAGAGACCAGAACACCCACTCACAAAAGCAATCATAGAAACAAAGGTGCACACAAGAACAAAACAATGCACACACACGCACACGCACACACACACACACACGAACACACACGTCGAGTGAGATGGAGGTTAATAACAGCACCAGCTGCTCTGGAACAAAATTGATTGATGGATAAAAGTGGAGACTGTTAAACATAATTTGCCTGCGTCAGTTTTAATGACCGGAACAATAACGAAAGAGATACACACTCCCTTTAGATGAGTCCTGAAACTTATTTGGGCAAAAATTAACTCTGACAAACAAATTCACTTAGAAAAACACAACACATTTTTAAGAGAGCTCCAGCAAGTTTATCCCTGTTTAAAAACCCCAGTGTCTCAGTCTGTCTCAGCTGAACAAAGTTGATTATTGATCCTCTACATCAAGTAATTGACCAAACAGTGCTTAGCAGCTTTCTACAACAAAGTGAGAGAATAAGACGGAAAATTGGGCTAATCTCAAGAATAAGCTTAATTAATGGGGAAAATAGTTTTTCAATCCCATACCCAGTTCAACCAGGTACACAGATATCTTAATCACAAACAAATCACTAGATCGTACCAGTTTGACTTTACCCCAGTGCTTTATGATTGAATACAGTACTGTGCAAAAAATTTAGGCGGGTGTTAAAAAAGGCTGAACAAAAGTAAAATAACAGGAAAGTAAAATAAAAAGCAAATAAAGCTGCAAGCAGTGATCAAAGGGCTTGAAATTAATTATTTAATTAATAAACCAGATTAATTAATTAATACAGTGAATAATAAAATAATAATGGTTATTTTGGCCAAGATTCTTGTCCCATGTCAAAATGTTAAGTGTGGCCATGGACTTAATGTGTTTGGTAGATTTGGGACTGATCAGTATGTGTTTGGCTGTTATAACAACTTCCTGTTTATAGCAAAATGTCGACTTTAGATTGCCGCTGTGTTCAAGTGGTACAAAATTATTACTAAACGTCCCGTTTGCATAAAGACTAATGGAGTATGAATATGAACAAAACAAATCTCTAGAATTTTATTACAATGCAACAAAAGTGGCCATTTTTAGAGGTCTTTGCGAAATAGTCAACTTCCTGTCGATTTGGAAACATGTAGACAAGTATGTAGGCCCTCAAAAATAGACCAAAACATGGGAAAAAAATATTCTGGGAGCAAATACAATTGGGTTCTATGCACTTTCAATCAAAATTTGGTATTTCAACCGTTTTGGCAGCATCAATTCTTAAAGGTACAAGGAAAATTTGCGGAGCAGAAGAAGAATGTATCAAGATTACTACCCTTTCAAAGTAAAGAGATCCAGGACAATAATAAGCACAGAACTGGCTGAAAACCAGACGATACATCTACAAAAGATCTGTGCTTAGTTCTCCAAGACGTTTGGAACCCAGAATAATTCCTACAGTTTTGATTTGCTGGTCACATTAAATACAGATTTGATTTCTCTTTTATTTCATTGGTACATTTTGTTCATTGATGAAAATAAAAGATTAATACTCATATTTTTAAGAGCAGTCTTTGTTTACAGTATTTAGGCAGCATTATTAGGCAAATATAAGAAACAGCAACATGAATCAATAGAGTTCAGCAAATAATAGGAATGTACTGTCTATAGCATTGTTTTCAAAAAAGAAAATTGCATTTGTATTTATTACATAGCCTCATACCGAATAGCTCAAGATTACATTTCCATAAAACACTGAAAAAGAGTCTGTGCATAATAATACTTGACGCATTGACCTGCTCAAGAGGTGAATGAAGGATTGATTGAAGACGGAACGGCTGACAGTTCAAAAAGATTGAAATCATCAGTAAAACCATATGTTACAGGAAAGAGGGAGGGACTCCCTCGCCCACACATCATTCTAATCCATCATCATGCATTCAGCATATGGCCTGTTTCTGTTATTATGATTCAAACAGAATAAACACATTTTTAACCAAAGATGTGAAATAATAACAGAGATGTTTTCTACTAATAAAATAGATAATCAATATTATATTCATTATTGGTCATTAGTTATAAATAATACAAATATCAAGTTTTATAATCCTTACTTTTGTGTAGATGATCTGTGCTCTGACTCAGGACAAAGTTTTCTTAAGTTTTAAGAAAAGAGTCATGTTTCACTCATCTGTGGCAGAGCTGTTCTCCATTTTAAAGCGCAGCACTTCAGCTTGGAGGACTTAGATATATTTTTTTAATGGCTGAGATTTTAAACTTGAAGACTTGTCAAATGCTGGAGTTTGCACTTATTTGAAGCACTGTGGCTGATAAGGCCCCTTCCTATTTTATTTATTTTATTACTCATATCACAGGCATCACTGACACTGAGCAAACTTATGGATGTGAAACAAAGTTATATGTCCCGTTATTTGTCAGAAAATCACTTTGTAATATTATAGACAGCTCGAACAGCTTGAATGTTAAAGACACAAACATGCAATTATGCAGCCAACACCATTCCGCCATTCCACCAAACAGGTGCCATTTGCTCGTTGTAACTTTTGAAAATGTCGTTTTATTCTTGATTTCAGTGTAGATTCCAATGTCATATATGTTCAAGCAGGTATTGGTGCATCTTAAGTAACTTATTTAAATGTTATGTTATATTGATAATCAAAAAATGGGTGCCATTTTTTTCTTGTTACAAACCCTCTTCTTATTCTTTATATAAGTAAAAGGACAGAAAGTAACAGGACTGATATTTTAGCAAAGAATTACCAAATACAGACTAAACATGGTGCACACGATTATAGAATCAGGAAATTCTGCTAATTCAGTTATTTACAGTGAACACCTGTGAAATGAGTCACAGCATAGTATTTTTAAATGATGCTCCAAGAAATCATCACAAAGTTGTCAAATATGTAAAACGATCCAAGTAATGCAACTTCCTTTTCAGGAGGGGTACGGGTTAGGGTGACAGGAATGAGTAAAAAGTTGGGGACAGGACAAAAATGTATTTATATTTAAGTATATAATAAAAGTATAAATATTTGTGTAACAGAATATTTTTGAAACAAACATTATAAGTGAATTTACATATCAATGCAAAAGAAAGATTCTTTTTAAAAGATTTCATCATTATATTTTATGGTGGAGACTGGGGACAAGCAAAAATGCTATTTGTCAGTGTTTTATGTGGATTTTATCAATATTTTAAATGCTATAGCTTAAATTTACAATGAGAATAGTATGTAGTACACTTGTAATAAAATGTATTCATGAAGCAATTTAAATGCTTATTTATAAAGTCCCAAGGACAGAAATGGCACCCATTCTGTGGATATTTCCCAGAAAAATAAACTAATACAAATCTGAGGAACAATCTTTGTATACGTGGGAAAGCAAAAAAACTAAATCTTTATTTGAAAACTGAGTTCAATTCTCTCCAACAAAATGCTTTTGCTTAAATGAAAATAATTGAACTCTCTTTGATTAAAAGGCCAATTTTCTTAGAATAATTGTATTTGCCAAGTCAAATAAATTGACAGATGTCAGCAGGTTTTTCCAATTAACATGGGCGGGTCGCTCCCTCCAGAGAGAAGTTTATTGGCTGAACATTCAGACACACCTCCTGACAATCATGATGGAAGTCACTTCTATTGCTGTTCAATTTCACTAATTAAACCATCCATTATGCACAGAAGAGTCGACACACAACTGTGGATGCGTCTGTTACTTCCAGTTACATGCAAAACACACAAATAGTTGGATGTTAATAGTTTGACCTTTCTTACAGCGTTATAAATCAAAACTAACTTTTATTTCTAAACGGATGATGGTTATAAATCACAGAAAACTATATCTGAGGCACATATTCAAACACACCAACCGCTGAATACACACAGCCAACTATGAAATCACAACCCATCCATCAGCAAATGGCAAAAGAAGATTATTAATACAAGACCACTGATTCTAATGCATCCCACACACACACGCACGCACGCGCACACACAGCCATGTATTTGCATATTTATAGCTCTTTCATCGCTCTCTCCTGAGTGGCTGCTTTGTGGCTCTACTCATTAATATTGATGAGCATGCTCAGGTTAATTTGGGCAGATTCTCAGCTGCTCTTTTCTGTGAAACAACACTGATCTTCAGGTAATGACAACCTCCCAACTGAATGCACACTCTCACACACGCACACACACAGAGTCTGGGAGATAACAGCCAGTTTTACTTTCACCTCAACCTTCTGCAATAACATGAAAAATGAGCCATGCACGATCCTCTCTAGATGTTTAATGGGCCACTTACACCTGAAGCGTATCCTTTCTGCACAGTTACAGGAAAGCTCCAACCTCTTTTTTGGGTGAACCATTAGTGACTGAACTGCCCCAGGCATCTTCTAAACAGGTTTTTTTCAAGCATTAACACATCTAGATTTGTCTTCAGGAACTATTAGACAAATATTTACTTTTAGTCAGCATCGGACATAGTCATAGGCTCTTAACATAGCTTAACAAGTTGTTGTGGGACTTACTTGATGTTGTCAAGGCAACCCGAATCAGGCTTCAGGATGGCGGTGTGATGGAACATCTTATAGAGAGCAATTCCCAAGAAAATCATGTTCAGCTGTTAAGGAAAAAATATGACTTGTCAAATTTTTTTTGTCATTTTGTCTGTTGAAAAGATACATTTTCCTACCTTAACCTTAATCTAAAAATGGCAAAAGAACACAGAAAATTAATCACAAATCTGTCTTTAACCCACTCAAAAGTTCAAGCTAAAAGAAGATCAGTAGCTTTACTCATGAGTGGTTGACAAATAACATGAGCAAGATACATTGATATGTTATGAATTCAATTGAATTCATGTAAATTACTCAAAAATAATGAATTAGATCAAAAACTTGTATCAGTGTTTGGTCAGAATACTCTGCTTTTTACATTCAGGGTGTAAAGGATGTGAGGGTACAAATCAAGGTGAAATTGTAGACCTGTGTGCACTACGTGGTGTTGTTAATTCCCAATGATATTCTTGGTTATACATGTATATAATTATAAAATGTATGTAGAATCACCATGTGTTTTACTTGATTGCATCTTTAAATATTCAAAATACCTAAGGCCACCTTATAGGATTCAAGAAATATATATACATTATATCATTCATAAAATATGATGAGCTCAAAAGTTGAAAAAGAACATTAGTTTAAAACTCTATGCTCAGGTTTAAATTTGGCACCTTCCAACTGGCAATATTTTGGCAACATTGCCCTTTTCTGTTACCAGATGTTAAGAACTTGATACTCAGAGTATCAAGTGGTATTGTACTGATTCAGCCAGACTTTATTTTGGTGTCCATGTATAAAAAAGATTAAATCACTGATGTGATTTTTTGTTGTCTATTTATTTTGCCTAAAAGCCACTGTTTGAGAAAATGTAGTCTTTTGCATATTTTTAAGAATCAAATATTTTGTGGGTACGGTCATAAAGCAGGTTAATTAAAAATGCAATAATATTAATTTTGGAAATAATTTTGGATCAAATCTAGTCTGCCTATAATAAAAGAATTTTGTTTTTGGAATGAAATGTAACCTGTGTATCTAGATGCAAGTTTTTGCCCTAAAATATGCAACCCTGGAAGATGTTTAAAGTGAAGTTAACCAGTTCTGAGAAGAGGGTTGATGCTATTATGCAGATGGAAATATACATTCCCTATGCTGCTATTGATTTGTGCCACAAATGATGGTGTGCCATCCTTTGTAATGCCTAAGCTTCTCACTTGAATTGAAGGACATCAATATTTACTGAGAAGCAGTAAATTTTTTGTTTTTGACAAAAGAGTTTTTGACAAAAATAAATCTAGTTCTGATGAGCAGAGGCTTAGGAACATTCTACAATGAGCTATCCTGAATGCATACCAAAACAAAACGTTTTTACCATAATAATAAATGTTGCTGGGCCTATAAAACTCCAGATGAAGTATGTATCCAGTCGCAACCAGCACCTGCAAAAAATCAGAGATAAATATCCTTCACTCAAGCTTCTGAAATACAGAGACACAGGATGAAAAAAAGCTTGATTCATCTTTTTCTGGATGATGCATTAGCACTTTCAATTATTCAGAGGTCAATTTCCGCAACATCTCAGAAAGTTCAAGCCTCTGTTGTGACTCACACTCTGTCCGTGCCGTAGCTTCTATAATCCACAGCGGCAGAAATAGCCACGATTAGTGCAGGAATACCATATCCGCTCAGATAGAAGAGGCCACGTCGTGACCGGTCACTCTCGAACACTTCCACCAGCAGAAAGTAGAGCTGCACACCTTCCAGAAACATCCAGGTAAAGGCTGATAAGAAGAAAAAGTGGAGGAGAGCAGCGAAGACTGCACACACCACCTGACACACAAACAAACAGCATCCATCAGTGCTCAATGCAATAAACCCATCCCTAACATTCGTCTGAACCGCTGGGGCGCCCGAGTGTGGAATCAGTGTGAGTGGTACCGGCTGGTCTGTGCGGTTGATGCCAGTGAGGAAGAGCGTCTCAGCGATGAAGAGCGAGACACACAGGTTCTTGTGGATGGTGTTTCTGTCACTCTGCAGGTTTCTCAGGAAGCTGAAAGTGAGGATACACACAAGGAGGCAGAGGAGGGACAGCAGGATCCCTACCCAGCTGATCGCATCCAGGAGGAGTGTGTGAACAGGGTCTGACAGCTGGAAACACACAAATCAAATACAAAAAGACATTAACACTTAGAAGTGGTGCCTTTTTGACCATTTTTTTAACTACTCTACTTTTTTGTGGAAATGCTTGATTTTTTTGGTACATCAGCCTTTTTGTCTTCACACATATTTTTTCATTACATCACACAATAATTCCACGACAATCCTGAAATTTAAATATTATATTTAGTTTTTACTGCAAAAATCCCCAAAACAAAATTTTTTTTAAGTTTAATTACAGAAATCAAAAGTGTCGGACAAAATCAAATTTCATGAATCACCAGAAAAAGCAAAGGTTAAAACAAAAATTGTATCAAAAACTCTACAAACTTTTCCTAAACCTTATACACTGTTCCGAGCACTTCTTTGCACCAGAACTTTGAAAAACAAAATCTCAAAGGTATTGTAGTTCCAAGGGTTACACCTTATTTTCACCATTAGATGACACTTATTTGGGGTCTCTAAAACACATTTCTTTACATTTTAATTTGAATTACTTTGCAAACTATGCGCCGTTTAAAACCAAAAATATCAATACTGATAAAATTTTTGAAACCTACACAATATATTTAAAATCAATTTTAAACAATAGCTTAGTTGCAACATTTCTACTTAAATCAAACAGATGCTGTGACTGGCAAGTGCACCAGTGCGTGCAGAGACTTATAAGGGCTAAAGCATTATTCCAATGCTTTAATATTCTAATCTATTCTAATTTTAATTCAATGTTTAAATTAACATGAAGCTTTTTACTGTTATGAAATGGCACAAGGAAACCAAAGCATAACAAAATCTTTAAAAAAAAACTAAAACAATATAAGCATAATGAAAAGAACCTGGCAATAACTATTAAAATTCATTAAACCATTTTTTTGTGTCCAGTGTGACCATTAGCTATAAAATTAACCACATTAATTAATGATTTTTCTGAGCTGATCTATATGGTAATCATTTCTGTGACTATGAGATGATATAAAGTTCCTCATGTTAATATGTGTTAAATAAACCAACCCCGTGTTTCTTTCTTGTTTTGTACTCTATGTTTTGATCTTGCTAAGCTGAGAAAGTTTTAATGTGGTTGCTAGGTAAACTGTTTGGTTGCTAGGGAGTGGACTGTGATTTTTAAGCTGTTACAAACAACCCCCTATTTTTCTTTGATGTTGCATCTTGAAGATATTGTTGATGCTTTTTCCCATTCATCCTAAATTATAATATATTCAGGTGCTATAACAATATGTTGGCTTTGACAAAAAGTTTTTTATCAGTCAATGTAAACCTGGGAACCCTAGAGAACAACGATATTTTTAGAAATATTGCACTTTTGCACATGATTTGTGAGTATACTGTTGCAAATTTTTAGAGCATGGTTAGTGAAAATGTAAACACTGTATAAAACAGTTTGCAAATTGTTGCAACAAGATGGAAGACCTCCTGTAATAACTGTCTCTGAGGATATTGTAAAGAAACAGGTGGATAAACACCATGTGCAAAGATGTGGGGGCACAGATTTATTTGGGGGTTTATTCCCCCTTGGTCACTCCAAATGAACCTGAACCAAATTTATTTCAACAGTAGGAGTGTTTTTGTGTTTGACGGCCAGTTGTGATTTATTATACTCCTGCTGCTAAACGTCTCAGATCCTTCAGAGCCTGCTCCCTCAGTAGGGTTCCTGCTCTCCTGTGTATTTGTGCATATGTGTGTGTGACAGGGGAGAAGATTTGAGATTTGGGACACATCCCCGAAGATTCAAGTCTGGAGGACTGTGTGTCAGCACTTCTGAAGAACATGGCACATGAATATTAATGAGCGATGCATTGGTAACTGTACACAGCATGTATGCGAGTCCCTAGGGGCCATAGAGCACTCTCCCTTCAACACTATATCTCCTTAAGCAAGATGTGGTTTTTCGAGAGAGAGAGAGAGAGAGAGAGAGAGAGAGAGAGAGAGAGTACATCAGCAGCTCAAGCCTAGTCAGCAGAATTCACAGACTTTATAGAGTCAAGGCTGAGCTTAAGTTAAATCTATAGAACCAGTCTATAAACACACTAACAAACATCCACACATACACACGACACACTTTTTCAGCGACCCTCAATTTAATAGATTCACGACTTTACTCCGGTAATCACACAGCCATAGATGCATTCACACTAACCCTGGAATAACACACACAGACACACAAAAACAGGGTCACAATTCAATCGGTTTTCTCTATATAATGAGCAGCTAATTCTGTTGGATGTGAGTGTGCGGTAACCATGGTGACCAGCAGGCCTCCTTCAGGCCTGATGGATGGGGACCGTCAAACAAAAACACGCACAGAGCATCTTTCCATGTCTTTAGCCTTGCCAGCACTGAAACCTGTCCATTAACCAATCTAACAGAAATCAATAAAGCAAACTAAAAATTAGCAACAAAACCTCTCAGGATCAGGAAATCTGTCAGAAACCAGTGGTTTCCCTCTCTATATAGAAATTTTAGGTTTAAGAGCCTCTCTATATTGAAATTTTAGCCTTTTTTTTTATTCTGATCATGTTTCTAAATTTGGATTTAAGAGCTTTGGGCATGTGTCACAATGAGAACATCAACAAATCAAATCTACATTTAGTAGGAATATACAGCTTATAAAGTTTTGTCAAATGACATAAATTTGAATTTCTAATGCTTATTTTTGGTCAGTAATTTAGCCTAGATTTTTTTAAAAGTACCAACTGTTACTGAATAAAGAAAGCAAGGTATATGATGATTTAACAGAAAATGCTGATTTATTTAGCTTAAACATTAGAGATGATATCAGCTAAGCTCATGCTACATTGAGAAGAAATGGGGGGGGCAGCGGGTATGGTCCCTGAGAGAGCCAGCTACCTGTGTCTCCCTAAGGATATGAAAATAACTGTACATTTTTGAGAAAGAAATGGTTTATCTGCTGGAATAAATGGTTTAGCATTGCCATTTTTCTAAAACCTTTAAGACTAAGAATGACTAAGAATGAAACAACAACAGCAAGAGTTTAAAACAGTAGGCAGAACTGACAAGCTCAAACTAGTCAAAAATAGCTGCGCATTTAACATGGGAAGACAGATTGTAGGAGGAAGGGCATATAAGGGGCTCGTACTGGTTGTTAACATAACATCTCAGTAGTATTCTCTGGGCCAGGAGGTTCTGGGAGTTGTAAAACAGAGTTAACGGTATCAAAAAAACCTGGGGGTTGGAAACAACAATGGAAGACAGATACTTAGTTTTGGCTGTTTTGACAGTTTTCTGATAGACTCCAGTTTCCTCTCAGCAGCTGGAAGGAAATATGAAGCATCTCTTTCTTCTACTTTCAGCTTTGCTACACTTGACAGCATGAGTTTGCTCATTTATCCATGGTTCGAATATTGGTTAAGGAGATCTTATTTACAATGGGCTCACAAGACTTTGATTTAAAAGTTAAAGAATGTTTAAATTTTGATTTAAGACACAATAAAAATGTCTAAACCTTTATTGGGAACTGCAAAGCGCGGTTAACAACATGACGTTGTTGAGCAGGAGCACAAGGTTTAACCAAGTGATGAGGCAGAGGCTAAACTAAAGTTAAAACCGAATCGAGTGTGTATCCATGCTCCTGTGTTGGTCCAGACTGCACAAGGTTAAAGGAGTCAATGATTAGAGCACACACTGTTAAAAGTTGGGTGAGTTATTTTATGTCATATAAATGTTATAGAATATGCCATATGTTGTGGGTATTGCCAAAATTGCAAAACAAATCTACCTACGAGTATAAATAATGTAACTTCAACATGAACCTGAAGGAGTGATCTCAGTAACAAAAGATGAATTCGATGTATATCATAAATCTGATTGTCTTTTGGTCACATAGGGATAAAAAAACTATATTTAAATCTTGTTCCTCTGACAATATATTGTAAAATGCTACCAAAGTTTTGTGTGTAAATTAAGATTTATACTTGGATTTTTGATCCGAACATAAAATATGTCATGACATTCACAACTATGACAAAAAATGTACTTTTTAGTGGTAATTCGTGTAAATATCAATAGACTACAAGGACATTTCAAAGTATCAATAAGGTTCTCAAGTTATTTTTTATAAGGTTTATCATATTATCATAAAAATGCCTGTGTTCAACACAACATCTAATAGAACATACATGTATTTGGAAAGTTAAGAGTCAGAAAAAAAAATATTTCAGACATGGTATACAACATTTTCAGGCTTATATGTCAACCAACCATATCTATATTTAACGGAGCAGCTTGTAAGTTAGTGGTTAAAACTAATACTGGAATTACAAAAAATACATTAGAGTTTTATGAGAACTGGCGACCCGAATGAAGATGCCTGATGGGAGGACGTGATATGTGGCACATACAAATGGTCACATAATCTAATTTAAGGTCTGATTAAATTGGAAATTTTCTAGTAGGAATACAACAGGAAGTGAACAGCACAACATAAGAACAATTTTAGAATTACTTGAGTTACACTTCAGATGTAACTGCTCTTTTAAAGTGGTGTGTTCCAACTAAAGAACGCGTACTTCATCAACATTTTAATTTCAAAGGAGGGTGCATTTTTAACTAGTACCATTTGTTTCAGAGGGCTTTATAAAATAAATGTGTTTCTGTGTATTTAAATGGGGGATATATATAACGAGTGCATTCAGTTAAAAACTAGGCCTGTCTGTCCTTCACTGACCTAGCATTCCTAATATGAGACGCTGAACCATAAGAGTGCGATATTTTATTTAAAACAGCAGGACCTGAAGAAGGCCTGCAGTTTTCCCTTTCTCACTTGCTAATCAGAACGTCTGTCAGTGATCCATTTCTCTAGGGGGCTATTCTTTCATCTGTCAAAATTTCTTTTTCCTCCCCCTCAGTTTTCATTCTTTCAGCCCTGACGATTGTTCTTCTGTTTTCTCTGCAGGTATAAAGCTCTGAATGGAGAATGTAAATCAAGCTCTTAGGCTAAATGCACTCAGGCAAAAGCTCTGTCCCGTGAGTCTAGACGCTTGCCAAATGGAGAAAAAAAAGAAAAGAAAAAAACAAATAAATTAATAAAACCCTTCCTCGACCACACAACAGCCTGATGCAAATAACAGACTTCAATGGAGAAACAGCAAAACAAAAACTGTGGGTGGACACTGATAATAACTGACATTTTCAAATAGAATTCATGCCAGAGACTCACAAAAACTCAGTAAGCATCAAGCTGTGTCAGATGAATCACGCTGGCCTTTAAACACTCAAAACAAACAGTGACGACAAAAACGCAGACCTCAAAACACTCGGCGTGTGCATGAGAGAAAGACTGTGCGCTGCTTTTCTTGAACATTTATGTTTGTGTGCATGTGAAGCTGCTTTTGTGTAAGCATCATGTGTCTCAAACTTTCATCCTCACAGCATTCTTGAGAACTCAGATAGTCTCCCATTTTGTTGTGTGCTTAGCTTAATCTATGTGCAGAGCTATTGCTTTGATAGTTTAATCTTCCAACTCTGCATCACCCAGCCTACACCATTAAGCTTAGAGAGCTGAAAATTGTTCAGATGCCAGCAGTACTGCAAATCCTCAGCTTCAAATTGACCACTTTATGATGTAGTAAAAAATTATTTACACAAAAAATGGCTTAAATCTCACATTTTTTCCACCGGCTCATTCTTCATATCCCCTTAAATAATAAAAAACTTTTACAATCTATTCAGCCAAAGTAAACAACTGGCACCTGTAGACAAAGCGTATTAGAAAGTATTCTTTTTCAAAATGATTAAGAGTTTTTAAAAGAACAAGTCACCAGTGTCCATTTGACCATTCACAAGCCAACATATATCCAAGAAGAAACATCATAGAGAAAGGGCGGTTTGCTTATTTTAATCAAAATAACAACCACTTACATTTTTATGACCACTGATAAATCCCTAGCAACCAAACGGTTTACCCTAGCAACCACATTTTCGAAACTCTATCTTTGCTTTGAGATAGAGACATGACGGTTGGTTTATGCTACTCAACGTGATATTGGAAGATAAGTAACCAAATGAGCATCTCTATATCCCAATGGAACATATGTCTGGCGGAACTGTTTAATGGCATCACTGATTTGTCCCCAGCAACCGATTTTAAAAAATCTATTGTTTGGTGAGACTTAAAAAAAAGAAAAATATTGCTTTGACATAGAAACACTGATAATTTTTTAAGTGAAAAGCTGCTTATCAGCTTTACAGATCCATTCTAAGCTAAGCTAAAACCAGATCAGGCTAAATATACTTGTTATGTTAAACAATATTTGTTTAGTTTTTTTTGGAGGGAAATGTAGAGAAATAACCCATTAAAAAAGTGGAGTGTAGCTTTATGACCAGTTATCTAACATTACTCAATTGATTTCACTTCAAGTTTTCCACTGGCTAAACTAATCTTGAAAACTGTAAAAAGGGCAACAAATATATTTTTAGCATCACAGCATCACATTAGTTTTTTTTTGTAAACAAGCAAATAACATTTAGTGTTTTGCATTTTAATACATAGTTTTTTTTAGCCTTTTTAAAAAAGTGTTATAGATCGATCTGATATGCAGAATAAAGAATTGGCTTCCCACATACAGGTAGCCAAGTCTTGTTTTCAAAACTACCAGCTGGAAAATGCCCGTCTTGTTGTTGTGTGGTACAAGTTCTTTTAAACCAAGTTTCTCCTGATATACCCTTCTCTCCAACCTTTCTAATTTAGACAATTTAGCAGAATTGTTTGATCCATTTTTCTGCATTTTTGTGAATCTGTTGACTGGTCACCACTCATTTTAAAATGGCTACGAAACTAACAAAATTCAATCAACAAGGTGAATCTTTGTGAGGTACTGTTATAGCACTTTGTTAATGTGAAGAAACAGTTATGGCCTTTCTGGTATTTGTGGTTCTAAAGTAGTTATTTGTGGTTTTTAATGTGCTATATACAGATGCCGGTCATATATATTATACCAAAGTTTATTTATTTCACACATTTGTGTTTGATTCTAAATAGCATCTTTGAAGATAAGTGTTAAATGACACCATAAAGGTTCCCCTTTGATTAGGAGCCAAAACACCAGATTTCGTTCTATTTAGAAAATGTGTTTTTTTAGTGTATGTAAAAAAAAAAAAATCAAAAGCACTGTTAAATTTTACTTGAAATTTGTAAGCATTGTTTTGCTCATAGTGTCTAGATATGGGTAGATGCAATTCTTTTACAACATCAAGAAAAAAAAACATCCATGTTGATACCGATCATCTTAAAACATCAGTTTTCTGCAAGTAACGATACAATTTTGTGTATTTTTATGGCAAACTACAATGAAAATGACTTAATTTGTATTGATATTAAAAATGACAAATTTCTTCATTTGATTAGCAAACCTAAAATGATGGGTTCACAATTATATAACAAACGATTTATTAATTGTGATTATTGTTAACTGCAGCAAAATAACTTCTTTTCCTCTCTGTAATTGAGGAATTCGTTCACTTGAAGACAATGAGCCGTGATGTCACATGAGCAATCTCTGACACCACTAGTCACATGGTAACTGAGATGCATCAAGATGTTGGGCGGAGAGGAGACTTGTGCACCACCTGCTAATGAACTAAGCCACATCTAGA
Organism: Danionella cerebrum; assembly: GCA_007224835.1. Lineage (NCBI taxonomy): Eukaryota > Metazoa > Chordata > Actinopteri > Cypriniformes > Danionidae > Danionella > Danionella cerebrum. The sequence goes on from SRMA01026310.1 coordinate 235,785, forward strand.
TAACGGTAACAGCGTATTCAAAAATAAACACATTCTTTTCTAGAGATCTTTCTGTGGATGAGGTGAGGGAAAGTATATGCACCCATATGTGTGTGCGTGTGTGTGCGTGTGTGTGTGTGTTTATGAATTTAAGCATCCTGCTGTGAGTGTGCACGTTTGTGTTTGCATGAGTGTGTATGTTCTCATGCTTTACGTGTGTCAGAAAAAATGTGTGTGCTGTGAATGTTTGAGGGCATTGTTGACCATGGGTCCTTTGATGAGATATCCCAGAATGCACCTCACAGCCTAGAGCCATATTAAAGAGATGATAAAGCATCTCATCCACATCAGCCTCACACACAGCACCAGCCACAACCACAGCAGCTTCAAACACAAACCCACACCTTCTGCATCTTAACATACTCCCTGAAGAACACAAACCCTCCTATAATAATTGAGACATTACTACTGTGACAAGCTCAGTTTAAACCATGATAAACACTCCAACATAAAGCGCATTTCTCGCTCAAAATCTAGATTGCTTTCATCTGGCTGCTTTAATTCTTTATTAGCGGCATAGGGATTGCCACATTCATTCACGCATGCACTCCTGTGGTCACTAACCAACCCAACACGGATGCTTTTGGGTGTAACGCTATGCAAGCACATGGAAACTCTACTCATGATCAGTCATGAAACAATTATGTTGTTACTGAGACACAGAGTCCTAAACTCATTTGGATAACAGTAGCTTTAGGAAGATTTAAAGCAAAGACCACAAGATAGACCTTCTCATCCTGTCTAGAAAAATAGCTAAAAGTTACCATAAAGCATTATCGCTGCAAAGGGAGGACTGGCATCAAATGATTTATAATCATTTATATATGTCTATAAGCACAGATGAGCAAATGCTTTGGTCTATGTAGCGTATAAATCTACTAAATAATCTAAACTCAACAATGTCAACATCTAAATTAATGTACAGTAAAGAAACATGAAAAAGCAATGTAAATCGATGAAAAACACACTCCACTCTTGATCACAACCAATTTTCAGGGTTTAAGGCTTTGATTTGGTGCATTTTAAGGGTTAAAAAACAAGTCGGTCTCTGAGCTTCCTAAACTTTATTCAATTATTTCGTTGAATTACCTAATTTTGGGTTACTTTAAGGATAAAAAGGTTCATCCTTAGAGCCTCATGTGAATGTTGAAGTTAAATACATTTATTTGAGGCATTTTGGACAAAGAAATTGTCGGAGAACAGTACAAACTTTTCAGGTTTTGAACAGAAGTTGGGCTTTATATTGTCTGTGATAATTATCAAAACCGCAGGGTTCTTAAATGATCTCTGATGATAAAAATACTAAATGATGTGTGGCTTGATTTTGGTCATAATGCAGCATGTCCGAGCCCGCACATCCAGACTATGTAACAGTTAATTCTCTTAAGCCATCCGGCTTCTCAACATCAAGGAACTAAACTGACAACAAGAACAACACAATTAACCCTCTCCACACAACTGCTGTTTTTTGCCAACATTTCTGAACATTTCTACCTCACTGAAGGTTGATTATTTAACACTTATTTATTTTTTTCTGATTTGCATGTGGAAATCCTTTACTTTGCACAACTTCTGTAGTGTACTGGTCTGCACTACTGTTTTTTCTCTTTTGCACTAAATGTTGCACAAATGCAACAAAATGATAGTTTAGTTTAATGATAATTTGATGATAATTCTGTGCTGTAATGTTTATTATGTTATTTGATGTAGCACCTTGGTCCTGGGGAAACGTTGTTTCATTTCACTGTGTACTGCACTGTATTTGGTTAAAATGACAATAAGAGCCTGCCTACCTACCTACCTACCTACACCTACCTACCTACCTACCTACCTACCTACCTACCTACCTACTTACTTACTTGGAGTGAAGTTATTAACCATTTTCTGGTCAAAACGATTTTTTGATTGCCACTTTGCAGATGGTTCCTAAGCAATTCTGTCTCAGTCTGATGCACGTGTACAACCATTTATTTCAACTGATGTGATGGAAGACACATTGGAACAGAGCTGTAGCTTGTCCAATACGTAAAACAGATTAAACAAAGTTGTCATTTGTCTATTATGAGCATTTGTGTCTCGTGCTATTGAGCAGAGAAACCCGAAACTGTGAATCTGCAGCAGCTTTACTGAACTCCGCTGTGCTGTGGCCATCATATGATCTGTCGAGCTTTTGCCTGTTTGGGGTCCGGCTGACGTTTTAGCATAATGCCAACACTAGCTAGCTAGCTTGTTATTTCTGTTATCTTCTTGAACGCTGCCCAATTCTTTCAAGCTGGCGCTGCAGCTGCATTGCATCACTGTGTCAAGGCTGTTAATCACTTTCTCAGTCTTTTATTTATTTCTTTTTTCAAATTAAATTCCATCAGAAATTCCCCCAGAATCCTATCAAGTTCCTGGACCTTATCAAACAGGTTCTTGTCTCGACCGGCAAGGTGCCGGAGCAAGCTTTACATGAGCTGTTTGTGCAGTTTGGTGTGTGTGTACCTGGACATCCACATGAGCCATGAGCACAGCGAAGTTGGTGAGGTGTGTGCAGGAGCAGCTGGTGTGTGTGTGGTTGGTGTGAATGAGTCGACAGTCCTGTGTGGACCAGAACCCGGTTAGAGTACGTCGAGAGTAACTCCAGAAGGAACAGTTGGGATTGAAGCTCTCCTCAGACTGCTGCAGACATGAACATGTAGAGAGCGAGAGAGAGAAGTTTTTATTTAAAAATATTGAAGTTTTTTTATACATTATATTATGCCAAAGATGTGGCAATACCTGAATGTGTCTGAGAGTGAAGATTACGGGGTCACTCAGGTAAACTTTATTGCTATCTTTATTGATCGCTGCAGTGATGACGGGTGAGTTGACGATGAGCGAGTAGTTTGTGTTCAGCGTTTCACTGTTGAATTTCAGGCTGGCATTTTCAGTCGACAGGAATGAACCCAGATGCTTATACAGCACAAATGCCATCCTGATCTCACCTGAAAGACACACAAAGAGCTAGGGTTAGTTTTGCTAACAATATTGATGTGATCACTGATGAGATTATATTGATGTATTGCTTTATTTAAGTTCAGTACACCCAGAAAGTACATACATTGCTGAAGTTATACACTTTTTTTCTATATTGCAGTCTCATTTTCAAACTTTTTTTAAATTTAGAATTGCAATACAGAATTTTGCTGCACCTCTTGCAAAAATTATAGCCTTTCAGATGTTTAATATGATGGCAAACACTTGGTTTACCTATTTTAGGGGCGTTTAGAACTTTCCTCTTTTTAGAATCTGAAGTCTAGGTTCTGGGGCAATCAAGAACATTCACAGAGTTTAAGGTTATTGTTCTGCTGAATTATTATCCATCACCTATGTCCAGTTTTTAGTCATCACAGTATCTGGATAAACAATGCTGTATGAAAATCAGTACATGCTGCATTACACAATCCCCTTTCTGTTCCCCACATCACGATACTGCCACCTTCATTCTTCACTGTAGTGACTACATTGACCTGTTGATTAAGCAAAACCTGGTTTGATCCAGACATGACACCTCCTCAGACCTGACCAGATAAATGTTTAGCAAATACCATCAACAAATTCAAATGGGCATGTTTTTTTCTAAAAGATGGCTTGCTCTGGGTTTACTCTGCATTTAAAGGGTTTAAATGCGTTTAGATTCTGCAACCATAAAGTATTCAGTTTAACTTTTTAACTTTTTCACTAACAAAGTAAATGTGAAAAAAGATATGACTTCTTTTATCCTAGATGGAAGACAAACTGGAGGTTACCTTGCAATATTTGTTCACACTGCTGTTCAACCTTCCCTGAATTTACAATGCAACATTAAGAGCAGTGAGTGAAGGTTAAATAAACAGAGCAGTGTGCTTAATAATGGCGGACACGAGAAGGTCCTCAAGATCTTTAACAACAAACACTGTCAATTAGTAATAAGATGAGTATTTTAAACATATGTACAGATTAATTATTTGTATGTTTTCGGTCATTTCCTGTGTTTATTCAGGCTTGTATAATGACTAAAGTAATGGAAATTGTAAGAGAGCAGGGGCGGGAATAAAGATGTTCAGAGTTTGACCTCGTGTTCAACTCACTTCATTTACAATATAAATAAACAAACGTGTGCAAAACTCACCTAGTCACTAAATACACAATTAATAATAAAAATGAGAATCTTGGAAAAGGATGCGTTGTATTGAGAAAATAACCAAGGTTCAGTTCTGTGAGCAAAGGTGCGAGGATAATACAAACTATGTCTAACCCTATGTCTAAGTCTCTGCACGCACCGGTTACAATGACTGTTCCTTGTTAGTGGGAATGATGCAACCCACTTATTGCTTAATTTTGATTTTAAATAGAATATTAGCTTTGTCATTTTGGGTTCTTAACAAACATTACAAGAGTAACGACACATAATTTGCAAGGTAATTCAGATTAAAATGTGAAAAAATCCACAGGAGTCTTTCAGTTTTGGTTCAAATACCCAGAGGTTGCGGTTCAAATACCCAGAAATTGTTTTTTTGTATGATTTCAGGTTTGATGTGGAATTATTGTGCAATGTAATGAAAAATAGTTGTAAAAAGGAAGCTGGGTTTGTACTAAAAATTATTTTAGTAAAACCATTGCCACAAAAACTGTTTTAAAGGTAATTTATTAGAGCAAATTGTAAAGTAGTAAAATAGACCCTGGACTTCTAAGGGTTAACGCAAATAAAACATCTATGTAAATATTTCACAGATCCTTTAAATGAATAAATAAAAAGCTGTATGATTAGTGTCACACTATTAATTCATTCTAAACTCAAACATAATGCACTGCTTCGTTTTATTAAAATTTTCTCCTTTCTTTTGTATTATTCCTGTTTTGCATGATTACGAATATTCAAAAGTGGTCTCTATAGACATCAATCATTCCATCTATTTACACAAAACACTGAACAGTGCTGTTATTATAACATCGTGCTGCTAAATTTGGTCAAAAGATGTTGTGATAAGCAGCACATAGAAACATTTTCTTCTGTCACAAAAATCTGTTTATTTGTCAATCACCGATGAACAATTCCTCTGTGTAAAAATGGTGCTTTCCAGGGAACATACCGTTAACTGGCAATTCATGTTAAAAACGGCACCTTTTGTCGACTGGTGAGTGTCGTTTAGAGTTCAGAACTCTTCAGATTGAATACAGATCAGTGGACATAGAAAATGGTTTTATAACAATAATGATAAACATTAAAATGGAATTGTATGCCCAAGCGAAGAAATGAAATCTGCATGATGTAATTGTGAAAAGAGTCAATTGTTAAGGAGAAGGTTATAGGGAAGATTTGACTATGTATGGCTCCAAATTACTCTGGACAGCAAACAAGTCTTCTGTCTGTAAGTTGGGTTTAAGGAATAATGCTGTCCATCTTAATCAAGCTCAAATTTTTATGCTGGCCACCATTTGGTCTCTTATCATTCCCACTTGAGTGTATTCTTTCAATATTCAGAAACCATTGGCCAATCAGAGAATTGAAGGATTTACACCTTCTTCTTCTTCTTTTCCTTTCGGCTGTTCCCAGTTTAGGGGTCGCCACAGCGAATCATCCTTTTCCACCTAACTCTGTCCTCAGTATCCTCTACTCTTGCACTAACTACCTTCATGTCCTCTTTCAGCACATCCATATATCTCGTCTTTGGTCTTCCTCTTGACCTCTTGCCTGGCATCTCCATCTCCAACATCCTTCTACCAATATAACCACTATCCCTCCTCTGCACATGTCCAAACCATCTCAATCTGGCCTCTCTGACTTTATCTCCAAAACAACCAACCTGAGCTGTCCCTCTGATGTGCTCGTTCCTAATCTTGTCCATCCTCGTCACTCCTAAACTGAACCTCAACATCCTCATCTCTGCTACTTCCATGTCTGCGTCTTGTCTCTTCCTCACTGCTAGTCTCTAACCCATACATCATCGCGGGTCTCACTACTGTTCTGTACACCTTTCCTTTGAAGGATTTACACCAAAAAGCAAAAATACTGTGCAATAAAAACCAACTATTTCTGTTTCAATGCCCAACCCGCGACAATACTTTGTGTAACTTGTCGCTTCATATTAGCAAAAACATCCCTAAATATGCAAGAGACCATGTAATAAATGTACCGTATTTTTCGGCTCATAAGACGCACCGGCACATAAGACGCACCCAATTTTTAAAGAGGAAAATCCAGAAAAAAAAGATTCTGAACCAAATACTGTTGTAAAATATTTTATATCAACTGTGTAAAAGTTAACAGCCAAACATGTAACATGAACAGACAGTAAACAGTAAAAGTAACAAAAAAAAGGCTGTAATGTTTTTCTTTGCCCCCACTCATCACTCTAAAGTCCACCATTCGTTATCACCATCACTGTTCCAGTGCAACATTGTCACTACATTACTAATAATAGCTAGTAACATTGTCACTACATTACTAATAATAGCCAGTAACATTGTCACTACATTACTAATAATAGCCAGTAACATTGTCACTACATTACTAATAATATCTAGTAAGATTGCCCCCACATTAGTAATAATACAGTGGTTCTCAAACTTTTTTAGTCGAGCCCCCCTGTAATCAAACACTCCCTAATTGCAGAACATGTTACTTACGTTTGTTATCTCGTATGTACATGTGTGAGATGTACCGTTGAGAGATGATTTGAGTTTGAGTTTATTAAAGAAGAGTTTCAGTCATTGAGATCGTTTTGTTTACCTCGCGAGCGCGAGCGCGCGCGCGCGCGCACGCCCGCGAGAGAGAGAGAGAGATAGAGAGCGAGCGCTGGAAACAAGCGTATGCTTTTTGTTCTAATATAAATCCTTTTGATTTTTGTCAGCTTATGAAAACCCAAATAACTCCAAAGGATCAAACTGTCCAAGATTGTGAAACTGTCCAAGTGAATGTTTAGCGGAAATAAAACCCTCACAGACTGAAGACGATGCTTATCGATCATCATCTTATTGTCAGGCTCAAAAAACATAGCAGACAAACTATGAGCTGTGCCCATTTCACATCTTGAAATGTATTTTAGCGTGAGAAAACGGGTTTGTAGCGTGAGAGATCACTCAAATGCGAGAGTCAGCTGATCTCTGTAGTTTCGCTCGTGACGTAAGTATGGATGCGGATGCCAAAGGCATTGTGGGAAATGTAGTTTTTCCCCCCGTTTTCGTTACGTCCGCGCAATGGCAGAGATGGGCGATGACGTCAGCGCGCAGCGCTTGGTAAACAAATATGGCCGCGGCTTCGGCCTAGCTCCGGAGCTCCGGAGCTCTTACACCTCTCATACGGCCGTTACCGGACTTCGCGGCGGTTTGCATTCGCTTCATAAGACGCACCAACTTTTCCCCCTCAGTTTTGGGGAAGAAAAAGTGCGTCTTATGAGCCGAAAAATACGGTATGTCTGGTACAGTATGACTTTTTTTATTGCAGTTGAATTTGCCTTGAAGCGCTGGACTGAGCTTCGACAGCTCATTTCTCTGTAGAGTTCACAAAGACACATCACACACACACGCACACGCGCGAACACACGCACACACACGTTCATGCACACTAAATGAAAGGCTGCTTGAGTGGTGATAATAGAGGAAAAGAGCAGCGAAGTGAAATAATGTGAGCTTTGATTCAGCAGATCAGGTAATGAATGCAAAAACTCCCACAATGCTTTGTTCCTTCTCGCTCAGCGTTTACTGGAAGACACAAAAGGTTTCTAGAGATACAGAAAAGAGAAGAAAACCTAACCATGAGAAGGGGGAAGATTAAAAGAGAGCACAATATCTAATCGTGGAGTCACTTTATAGCAGAATATCAGAGGCCGCTGTCTCAGAGAGTTGCACCTCACCTCATTATTTCTCCATCTCACTCAATTCATTTTTGTTAAAATGGGAAATTCACAGCAAGCAACGCAATCATTCAAATATAATTCCAAGCCCATCACACTTCTGCAATATCAACCTGTCCAGGTAGGAAGAAACACTGATTTCGAATCCGTTTCACCTGATATTCTGAAAATTGAACAGACAAACGGAGAAAATGATCCTTTCTGGCTGATGTTTGATCATTTTTGCTTTTTGGCAGAACCCTCACCATTACAAGTAACATGAGGTGTGTATGCAAGAGTTGCTGAGGTATTCGCAACTGTATTAATGCGTAGAGCGCAGAGTATTGAGCATCAAGGTAGACACCTGTAGTTTTGGCCTTTTTTCCTTTATTTTAAATCGATAGGACAGTGATGTGACCGGAAGATAATTGCATAGAGAGAGGGGGGAAGTTGGGAGATGACCGTGAGTTTGGGATTCGCAATCGCATACATATTTTCCAGTCCCACTTCTGCTCACTCCCTCAAAATTTCAACTGTCAAAATGTTATATTTTATATTTGTATGACTTTGAGATGCTTTGTGAAAGTTTGGAAACAGAAAATTTAGATTTTCCTCAAAACACTTTTGTGCTAAATAAAAAAACATTTTTTATTCAAATTAATCAACATGGAAAAAAAAGACTTTTCATTTCATTCCTTTAGATCTAGAATATGTAGAGCCTCTAAGTCAATTTGGATAAAATCATCTGCAAAACCTGTAAATCTATTTCCTTTATAATTAAAGCAGTGTAAAAGTCAACAATATCAGAATCAAAATATCAGTCTTTCCATGCTGAATCTTTCCAAAGTGTTGCTTGGTTGAGAGGAAAACGGACACGACATGTTCACTGATCTGTTAAAATATCCCGGAGACACCTGTCCTGACCAGTTTTTTTCCTGCACATCGTCTGAATATCAGTGTATGTTTGCAAATAGTTAGACTTCATGTATGAGTGCACGTGTGCATGCATGCGTGTACACACCATTCCTGCCATGTTGTTTGAGAGTGTTTGCTGACAGCCGGATGTTGTTTCCCTCTCCTCCTGTCTGAGGAAACTTCAAATCAGGCAGATTCCCATCGGTGCTCATCCTCGCCACCTCCAGCTCTAAAAACACAGTAAAGAGAATGTTGATGACACTCATAAAACACTTGCATGCACTCAATGTAATTCACCAAACACATCACCAAAACCTTATTAGTCACACCCAAATCGAACATTAAACACCAGTCGACGTCTTTTATGACATTATATTATTCATTCTTTAAAGCTGAAGATGCTTTCCGGAGGGAAAAATCTCAAAATCTGTTCAACAGAGACGCCAACACATTCACTGACAGAGGGAATCTGCTTACAAATGAGCATCGCTTTCTATTTACTTGTTACTTGGCGCATAATATTAAACTGAAGCCTGCGGAGGAGGAGCACACGCACTTCAGGCTGAGTTGGCATGCGATGCTATCCCTTCACACAAACAGCTTATATTTCCCCACATGACCATGAGACCTACGGGGGCTTCACAATTTATATCAGATGGCAAAGATGCTGCTAATCTACGGTAAGATCCAAAGACGTGTGAGTGCACAAGGGAAAGAGAGAGACTCACGGATGTTCTGGCTGTTCTCCTGCACCACGTCAGTTTTCAGCAGGTTATCTGCCAGAGTAAACGCCCCCTGCTCCACTATATCCAGCAGAAGGGTTGCTGATTGAAGCTGATCTGCAGTGGACAGTTCTGACCAAGCCAAGCGAGCACCCGGTTGCAGGAGGTTATTGACTGTCTCCACCATCGCCTGCAGAGAAAACAAACACTCTGTAACACATCTTTTATACAATTTGTGAGACTTCCTAGCGTGATGTAAAAACAAAAAGATAAACAACGAAAGTCAATTAGTTATGGCGACTCTAAAAAAATGTAATGGAAGAAAGGCTCCAAATACACCAAACACTTCAGTTTCAAATACAAAATTTCAGACAAAACTGAACAAAAGTGAAGCAAATGATCAGACGAGACCAATTAAAATGTTTTTATTTCAAACCCTTCCTTGGACTGGATGTACAGTCTTCTGTGCCACCACATTTTTGCCTTCAGGTCTGCCTGATTGCAGCAAATCTATGCTAATCTTGAAGCTTCTATGAAAATCAAGGAGTGGAAGGAAGGGAAAAGCAGCTCCCCACATGAAGGACTTAGTGCTGCTAATGTCATCATAATTGTTCCAGGGTTCTCTTTGTGGGCTCTCTGTTTATGCTCTTTCAATTGAAAATGGCCTCTAGGCAAAGATCAGTGAGATTCATTCTCCTCAGATGAGAATGAGTCTCATAGTGTTGAACCTCATGTTGTCTCTTAAACACCAGCTGACACATTACCTTACAAAAATGGAAAATTATTATGGTCCCACTCCCCACTTGAATGACAGGGTAGACTTAGATCTGTAAATGTCATCAAAATGGTTCCAGGGCCCACCAGATATACTGGCAGTCATGTTCGATACATAAAATCAGCATTTCAGGTCATCAATTTTAAATTATACACTTGAAATTACAAACTTGGAGTGAAGGCGGGTCTATGGGAACAGCTGGAAAATTTTGTACAAATTGTTTGAAATTATTTTTTTTGGTGCCAATTGACCCCAGGGTACAAAATGGAGTAGGACCTGTACAGGACAGGGCAATCACCTTGCAAGTAGCAGCCAAAGTTTTAAATTTATTCACCCACATTTAGGGGACGTGGAGATGACAAGCTTCTAGCTGCATCCACAATCCAGCAGTGGCTAGGTATGTTTATAGGTTTTTGAAAGTTTCGCTGGATGCAATGGTGCAGTACTGAATAATATCACCACTCCTGAATATTTTCACCTAGACCTGGGATCACTGGATAGATCACCAGCCCATATCAAAAGTTTCTTGCTAAAACAATAGCGAAATGGGTCTATGAGCAGCTTTGAATGCATATTGAGCTTAAGAGCTGTGCAATAAACTTCAGTTGGGGTCTAATGACAATTTAATGGCACTGGATGGACAGAAATGGGCTGTTTTATTGTTAATGGATCTCACAGCTGCATTTGACACCCTGCTTCTGGAGCATGTTGGATTGTGAGGCGGACCAGTGCTTTAGTGGTTCTGTTCTATTATAGGGAAGCTTATCTTCTGCTCTCCTGGCTGACCATTTCTGAAAGGCTTGATGTGGGCCCCATTTTCTTAGGTTCCTAATTGTAGATATCTTAAATAAACTTTCAGCACTTGAATATCAACAAAAATGATTTTTTTTTCTCATGTAACAGCCAGTGTGATCATGTTAGTTCTCTCTTTCTGGACAGTGGTTCATTTTCTTGGGGTTTCTGTGAACAGCGAGCTTCAATTTACTGAGCAAATCAATAGAGTAGTTAGAGCAGCATTTTTCCAGCTGTGCCTACTAAGGAAGGTGAAGGTGTTCCTGGATAAACACTCCCCGGAGTGTCATCCATGCTCTGATTAGTTTGCATCTGGACTCGCTGACTCCAATTTGCTGTTGTTCAGACTACAGACTGATTTCCTGACATTCCATGAGAACTTCTGGAATATCATCCATATCATCCTGACTCTCTCTAGTCTGTATTCAATATAAAGATTTTACCTTTGTTTTTAAACTGCTGCATGGGTTATCCCCCACATATAGCAAGAAAATAATTATATAACACAAACACACTCACTGTGCTCAGTTATTTAGCTGCTCCTCTCATTTGATTGATTTTCTGCCTTTTTCCATTGGATCTTGTATTTAATTGGGTAGTGTACCTCAAATCATGTCTTTGGATAGTAAGTGCAGGGATGTGTAAGCGTGTTTGCTGGAAGAATATGTGTAAAGGTATAATTGCTTGTCTTCTTACCCTGTTCTGTGCCCTAAGCCATATATTGTAAGTGTTTAGCCTCGCATGGCTGCAGTCTTACATTATGTTTTCCTCATAAAGAGATGATGATGCTGACAGAATTGTAGTGGCCAAAACGACAATATTGACATCAATATGGTGCTAAAAGCTCAAATTGAGTCAAATCAAAGTTTGATAATAACATTTTCTTTATATTGTAACATTACATTTAATTCATTAAAAGGGTTGCTTTAGTTTTAACTAAAGGTTTTGTCTGATTTGCTTGAAGTAGTAACCCCTGAAGTAACCTCCATCAGTGTTCACTGTCAAAGAAAAAGAGATAGGCCAAAAAAAAACCCAAATCAGTGAATCTTATATATATATAAACAATACAAATGCAAAGTGAATTTAAAAAAGTAGGTTTGGTTAGAAATAATGGTGTTCTCAATGCAGATTTAGGCAGATATGTAAAACCATCAGGGAGGCGCATGATTGACCTCAAGTTTACTCAGAAGCAGGACAGTGACCCCAAACGAACAGCAAGTGTCTTTAAGAACTTCAGTGTAAAGAATAATGTCAGGAAATGATGACATTGCCCACACAGAACTCTGATCTCAACATCATCAGATGTGTCTGGGTTTACATGACGAGAGAGAAGGATGTGAGGAAGCTACATCTACAAAAGATCTGTGGTTGGGTTTCCAAAGTTAAAAACAACTTACCAGCAGATTTATTTGAACATCATGTACAAGTTCATGTTGTTCAAATAAATCTGCTGGTAGTTTGTTGTTTTGTACATGTTCAAAAAACTGTTCATTAAAAAAAAATAAAAAAAAATAAAAATTAAATGCTCTATTATTTTAGTTCACTGCATTCCATTTATTAATGAAACTAAAAAAATTAACACTTCTATTTTTGAAAGCATCTTTTCATACTCTCCCAAATCGTTTGAGCAGTACTGTTCATGTAACATCTGTTTAATTTTCATTGATGTAAGACGAGTACATTGATCCGAGATGCTGCAAAGGTGGCCTGCATCTCTATAGAAGTGATGTTCAGTTGTCCCTTAGAACAATCGTTGTTTTTTTCTGGTATTTCTTGATCGTAGCTTTGATAGGTGTCCATTTCTACACACCCATCTCGTCATAACAACATCCGTTTGTAGATGGTTTATCTAACGGTGGAAAGATGGATTGAGTTGTAATCTCTTGGAGATTACCCAGACTGATGGGCTGTCAGGGTACCACTTTCTTCTAGAAATCCTCTGATATCTTGTTTCCTCTTGGCATTGTTGGACTCCTTGGCACTACAGTTCTTTGTTTGGCTCCCTTTCTCATTTAATCTGATTAATTAAGCACTGAAATATTCATCATCTAAATCTGTTTCCCACTTGACAATCAGTGCAGCTGGAGCTCTGCTAACTTTTAAATATACAGTGACCAAATAAGTAAGTAAATAAAAGTATACAAACATAAAATATAATTTAAAGCATATCAAACACAATTTAAATACACTGTTCTGACCCACACACTAGAAGCACAACAGTAATCATTACTCCATTCAGAAGTCTGTCCTCATTAGCTGCCCTCTGGGGAACACAGGTCCACATTCACCAGACTCTCAGAGGATTTGGAAGATTAATAACTAGTTTCCACTATAGTTTCTTAGTTTGTCTCAGTTTCTCTTTTGGTTCTAAAGATTACATTTGACCCAAAAGGAGGACACTGTAGAGTTCACAATACAAATCAAAGACCGACCAGTCTCCAGTCGATGATTTAACAGCAGCGGACGACTCTTATTAATGTTTTAAAATGAGACATTTCACATGACTGTCATTCTGTTTACAATAACAAACTCTTTATTCACTGTAGGTTACAGTCACTGTTTAGTCTTTCATCCTAGACAGCATTTTATGTTTGTTTTTTTTTAAATGTCAGGAGACGTACAGTAAGAGAAAGTATTTGACTACTGAATCCAGGTGTTATTACAACAGCAATGAAATGATCAGTAAATACATTGAAATATATTTGAAAAAGTTGATTTGCTTGTGTGCCAATCATATTGTCAGTTTTAAATTAAGTAGGAAAATAGGAATCTATTGTCCATCTATTGTTTAAATTTTGATCTCAAACAGGATGTGTATGTTTCAAAAGAGTTATTGCGTTTGATATTTTTGTGTTCAAACTAACATTTCAAGAGTTATGACAATTTTCAAAATCAAATGTTATGCGCAGTTGTCTTTCAGACTACCATTTTACAAACACCAAATTGCTGCCATCAGTGCCATCTAGTGGTGAAAAGAGCGATTAACCCTTGAATGTACAAGACCTGTGATATGGCTTGTGTTTTCAAAGTTTTGGCACAAAAACTTTTTTTTTTGGAGGATTTATGAATTTTTACTTGATTTTTGCTACAAAACTTAAAAAGAAACTCTTCTTTTTCATTTGCAGTAAGAAAATGACAACATTTAATACACGGAATTACATTTTTTGTACAATTTCAGGATTGTTTTGGAATGATTTTGTAATATAGTCAAAGAAATATTTGTAAAAAAAGAAAAAAGATGTTGACGTTTTAAAAAATGTTCTAAAGAAAACGTATAAGAGCAAATTGTAAAGTAGTAAAATGCTCAGTAAAAAGAAAGCAGCGGACATCTAAGGTTTTTTTTAATCCAAATTAGTAGACATCACTGAATAGAACAAAAAAGAAAAAAAATTATTTTAATTTAAGGATTGTTAACAGCTCTCCCATATAAATGACCAGGTCACATCTCTTTCTAGACGTTGTAAATAAAATTTGAACATCAACATCTTGTTTTTCTGTTGTTCCATATCAACAAATCGCAGTCTCAAAAAAGCCACAAGTGAAGCTAACCAACTGTGATGAGGGCATCAGCTCCAGATATTTTGACTAATTAGCATCTCAGACACTTTTTGGTCTTTTCAATGTTTAATTGGCAGCTGTGGAAGTGTTGAGTGGATTCAATGTGGTTTTAAAGACTGGAGTAAAAGATCATTAAAAGATCTTGATGAAATGATTGCTGAATGATGGAGCACAGCTGTACTGCTCTCATTCACATCTCAAGCCTTCGATCATGGTACTTCAAACTCGCCTCCACTTCTGAAACTTAGGATAGGATTGATTATGGAGTTTAGTTTCATAACCCAGCATTAACGAAACCCAGAGCCAGAGCATGACTTTCCTAAATTTAGCATCCACTCTTTTGCATGAGAAAAGACACTAATGAGGATTTTCTGCTTTTGTTTAGTGGGTTTCCCAGTCACTCTAGAGACTGATTTCACAGATCATCAAACTCACAAATTCATTTACAAACAAAGCATGTGACTGTCCTGATTATTGAAAAACTGAGTTACTGCCTCAAATTATTCATTTCAAAAGGCTGATTAGTTCAATTTGGGAAGGTGAATTACCACACAAAGGTTGAACTTCCTCTGCATTAAAAAAAAAAATTCTAATGATGAACACATCTTAAAACAAGTCTACAGTCGAACAGGCTTTGCCACACATTCAATACTTTGAATCAATATGTTTGTCTAAGAGTGTGTGTAAACATTGAGGAGGTTTGAGTCATATACTCAGATCTTCATCATTACAGCTGTAATCCAGTCTTGCTCTCAGGCTATAATCACTATAATCCTTCATGGGTCTAGGCTGAACTCAGCCGGGTTATCTCACAGATTACACCATGCAATCTTTAGCTTATGCTGCCAAAAAAATCTTTAAAATCCAGTGTGAAAATAAAAGCATTGACCACAGATCAGCCTCAAAATCCAACCAAAACAAACTCAGCAGATTAAACACTGGCCTCAAATCAGTCTATAATTAATAGATGAAGAAACCCCGGACCTTGTGTACAGCAAGAACAATGAACATGAATGTCCGATCAGAAGGCAACACTGTCATGGCGTTCATCATTTTCCTTTCTTGCTTTTGCTCTCCTCTTCTCTCTGCTCCTGCCACTCCCTACATGTGTCTCTCTGAATTACCTGTTCTGGATTCTATTGATTTCTTTCACTTCATATTCTCTAAATATCCTTTATCTTTTATACCTTGAATAGAAGTATTCAAGTTTTAGTTGTTAAGGTTTTCCCCCTCGTGGCCCTTTCTGTTATTTTTGTATTAATAAAGTATTTTGAGTTCACTCTAGCTCTTGAGTCATTTTTCCTCCATTATCCATCCCTATGACAAAAGGCCTCTCGACACCATTCTGAATTTTACATCCTAATTGTGTGCAACCACGTTCCGGCTCAGATAGGTCTGTAGAAACCCAAACACTTCTCTGACATGAAAGCTGTTACCTGATGAACAGAAAGGTAGCCATACGATTGGAAGGTCAAAGATTTTCCTTCCACTGTTCCAACTACCCCTAAATCAGTCTAAATATCTATGCGAGAACATAACAATATTTAACACCAACCTAAAATATGTTGAGTATTCAGACTACAATATAAGTAGATTTATCACAGACCTTAAATCAATCCAAATTTCTAGACTAGAACATATGTACATTAAACGTGCTGACCCCAAATCAGTCTCAATATTCAGTCATGCACACAGTCAGATTTAAATCTGATTACAGGCCTGCAGTCTTAAAATCTGGAGAAGAACAAAAGACTAAACACTGCTGGTCTCAATTTCAAAACAACAATCAAACAGAGATTAAACAGAGAACTAGTCCCAAGTATTTGACACAAATTAGCAGATTAAAGGTAGTTGTCTGCAAACAGTGTCCTCTCTTTGTATTTCTTTTATTAGATGAACTGATTGGACAAGCCCAACCTCAAGAGTCCAATAGAATCTTCCTCATTATGTGCGGTCATGCTTGATAAAATAAATAAATAAATAAATAAATAAATGGCAATCAATTTCTTTTTAATGATAGATGAAAGCAACTAAATTTGCCATTAAAAAGATAAAAGCATGTGGGTCCTGATCTTCAGATCTCATCCACACAATCTGATGTTCACATGAAGCTAGCTTTCTGGAAAGAACAGGTCAGATTTCTGATCTTACTTTGTTATAAAACATACTCATTATGCAGATTTTCCCCCTTTTCGGAAATTCTGTCTTTTTGTGTGTTTCTGATCAGCACCAGCATCTGTCAGACTGAGTCTCAATTCCAACACTGTGTATGCCTTCACTTCGTATTCTACTGTTGGTTTGGTTCCCCTCAAACATCCAAATGATTTCCAGCCTGATTTATAGCTCACTTTTTGTATTTGTGCATCTGCCTGTTTGTGTCTGTGTGTAGCACATCACTGAGAGTCATTACTCTGATTTCCCTACAGCTCAATACAAATTGCTCTTAATGGAAACACCGCGGCTTGTGTTGAACTCATAGAATTTTATTATTTTTTAGTGCGTGACAATTTTTTTTAGGTTGTTGGCACATTAGTTTTCATTTTTGTTTTTTTTTTTGTTTTGAATAAACATCTTACCCATTTTAAATGGTCATGAAGTGAGAAAACAAAATGCTTTTATTATTCTGCGACATAATAAAAGCATGCATACATTTAGTGATGTGTAGTGTGCATGGAAATAAAAATAAACAAATAAATTAACTGATTATATATTCATGAATCTGTACATTACAGTTATGTTCAATTTAAATTCACCATTTTGGGTGGTGAATTTAAATGGTTCAAAAGCATTGAATTTCACATTTAAGAAAAGACACTCGACTGTGTGTTGTGTGCAGTGGTGTAAAAAAAACTAATTACAAATACTAAAATTACTATAATTTCATTTTTCTCATAACAAATGTATACTTTTACTTTCACTTGAGTATATTTCTAATTCTGTATTTGTACTTTTGCTGAATTACTTTTCTTCAACCTGCCTTTACTACTTTATTATAATTTTTATGTATTTTTTTCTACAATGATTGGCACCTATCCTGTCCAATCAAAACGCTTATAAATAAACAACCCCCCACCCAACATATCCAATACTCTCACATAAATACACCAGCTTACTTTCCCTCTTCATGCTATCTGTCTCTTTTCTTGCATTCTCTGCTTTTTTCTCTACTTTTTTCTCTCTCTCTCTCTCTCTCTCTCTCTTCTCCTTCTATCTCCCTCTTGCTCTCACTATCTTTACCATGCTGGAGTTTTTATAAGGAAAAAAGGTTTAATAAAATTTTGAACAAAACATTTTAATGATTGCCAATCAAATGGTGAGTAAGCTTCTCTGCAAAGTTCTTTTTTAATTTGTTCAAATGTTTGTAAATCTGTCTGTGATGTCAGTGCCTCGCCACCCATGCACCTCACTGCATGACACTTCTTACTTTTGTTTATGAAGACTACTTTTCTCATAATGAGTCTAGACAATGACAGAGCCACATCTGCTGGGCAAAGACATGCTGAGAAAGACAGGTGAACGAGGAGATGCAGGAAACAACAACAATCTACACATGGCAAACATGACGGTAAACTAGGACAAGCCAGATGAAGGGGATGGTGAGCCAGCAGACGTTATAATGAGGCAGATGAAGAAGGAGCAGATTCAGGGAGTGAATGGTTCAACAGATGAGAGAGATGAGGCATAAATACACACTGGCAGTGCTGGGCGATGAGGAAGTGGAAGGTGGACACAATGAGGGCATGAGAATCAGGTAGAGATGATCAGTGCTAAGAGGGAAGCTGAGACACAAGGGAACATGGGGATCTGACATCATTAGGAAGACCTCTTTATTTTCGTATGGAAGGGGTGTATAATGAATGTCACATGCAGTGTGAGTGAGGGCTACAAACCCAAACATTTAGCTTGGACTTCAGAGATTAGCACCAAACTAAGGAAACCGCACCATATAGTCGACTTAAAATGCAAAGTTCAGAACACTAAACCAAAAATATGGCTAATTTGAGTTTCCTTTAATTTCACTTTTATTAATACAAATAATCAAATCACACTACATGCTGGGTAGAGTGGGAATCCCATAACCTGAAGGGGTTGGCGCATAGAGCAAGCAGAGAAGACATTTATCTAAAACCAACTGTGCTTGGATACCAAAAGCAGAGAATTAAATTAAATGCTTTACAAGCAACAAAGCAGAATCATGGGTAATTATGAGGCCATGAACAAACATCGCCCTATTATTCAATTTGTACTCAAAGGTACAGTCTGCCTACATCAGTGTACAGTGTACAATCTTTCACAACTAGTAAAATGGAAATCAATAGGGGTTGCATTATCGACAAACAGGAGCTATGTTTAAATCTGGCTGGGTTCCACAAATAATATGCATCATAACCTAATGACTGCTGCAAAAATGCATCAGAATTACATCATGTAGTATAATGTGATAAAGATCAAGACTAGACCAATTTAAGTTTGTAAAAAATCAATACAGAGGAAAATTTCTGAATAATGAAACACCACATGATATCCATCTTGCCATTCAAGGTTTTTTTGCTACCTTAAGTGGTATTAGTTAGTGAGAATTTGAAATAATTTGTTTGTCTGATCAAAAACCACAAATACAAGCACAATTCCATTTTCACTTGGAAAAAGTGCCATTTGGAATCAAAGTTAGACCCCTCTAGACAAACACTGCACATTTTATAACTTTGAAATTGCAATATTTATCAAACAACGTGTCACATGCAGTAGTTCCTCTCCCTGCCTTTAGAGGCCACCACACTTGTTGCTGCCTTAGTTCTTCTTCATGGTTTTTTGTTAGTGTAATGTTTTTCACCTGTGCTCAATCACAACTGGCTTTTTAAGTGCTGCTTTGTTTCCCTGTCTTTCACTCGGTTTTTGTTTGGACACAGTTGTGCTGTAAACCCTAATCTTCCTCAAGAAAGGGAATTTCTTTTTGTTACTTTTTTGCTGTTGCTCAGCTGTTTTGCTTTTTCCCCTCGTGGAGTTTGATTCCCTGTATTATGTCATTAAAGAAAGACTTTATTTTTTGGAGCTCTGCTTGGAGTGTCTCATTTGGGTTCTATTCCAACACAACTGCCTCTTTGGCTCAGTGGTTCACACTTCAGTCTCCACACCAGAGACCCGGGTTTGAAACCCGGTCGTGACACAACGTATTTGAACCAGCTCATATTTTTAGTCTTTCTTAAGACCCCTTCACACCAATCCGAATTTTTGACTGAAAGTTTTGTGGGGGACATCACACATCTGACCGAACAAGTGGTGCCAACAAAAAAATGTTTTTTTTCACAAGGAGAATGCCCAATGAAAGATGGCTCTTTTCATGACATGAGTAGCATGTAAAAGTCCTGCTTGGTGGCGCTCATCCCACATTTTCATAGCGACTTTGCACAGGAAACAGGGAAGAAAAAGCTTGCCACATTTTTCTCTTTTCTCCACATTTTTGTCAAGCAGCTCACTGTGACCACTCAGCATCCGTGATTTTTTCTATGTGTTCTTTGAATTCTGCTGTACCATAAATGCCATCTTCAGGCAGGGAGTGCCATTGCATCAATTGTCCCCAGAGGAAGAGCACCCTGCTGAGAAGTTATCGGAAGATTCGTGCAAAACTCAATTCAGATTGGTGTGTAGAGGTTTCTAAATGAACCACTATTTCACCCACCCCTATGTTTGCACCACACCCACTTCTGAGCGAACGCCGCCTGACGGTCATAACTTAGTGAAACATCTGCACATTCTCTTTTAAAGCTGTTTTAATGTTCTCCAAGGGATGTATTTAACTTGTATTTACTTCTGCCTGAGGACTGCCAAATACACACACCCTCAGAGTCAGCATTGTTGTGCAATGCTTACAAGACGTGTCAATATTACACTTCCACCTATGTTTGTTTTCAAGCTACCAGACAGCATGTTTGCTCTAAGTGGAAATGGGAAGTTAATCTGATTGGTTAGTGAGTTGGGAGGAAATCCTTGAAGCACTTAATTTCCTTTGCATGACAAACAACTTCTGGCATGTCTCTAATTGAGGGAACAACACTAAAGCATGGTAGAAAGCTCTAAAAAAATACCACTTATTGCAAATCAGATATACTGCCTTCCTGGGGTCTTTAACTAAGGAACCAAAAGTTGTTTATGAGAGCACATGGAATGGCAATAAAAACTAATTCAAAAGTATACAGCCTTCTATTGGAGACAGCTTTGATTTAATAATATAGTTTAGCCCCACACAAAGAGTTGATATGGTTTTGTTTGTTCGACAAGGTGTGGGTGTGGAACAACACGGCCATTGAAACTGGATTATTTTACTCATGTATCACTGTGGTCAAACCAGTTACCTCACAACCACAACGGTCAAGCCTCTCAACTTCCTTCCACATCAGCCTGTTGTCTTTATATATTTTTAGTTTTGGTATTTGTTTATAGGCTTTATTGGTAATTTAATTGGTCTTGTTTGTTGATAAAAAGAAAGGAATTCTCTCCACAGATCAATTTCTCTCTCGTCAATGCGCTACTGAAACCACCCATTTTGTAGATCATAATGAACAGAGCAACTAAGAAAAACGAGCAGTTTATGACCCTTTTAATATATTAGATTTGATTCCTGGTCAAGAGTTTAATTTTGAAGTATGCTACTTCAATAAGTGCTCTTTGACAAGCGTACTGGAGAGCGCACGTTTGAGTTCAATTACAAGGGTGTAATTGCCTATACTGAGAACAAAGAGCATAATTGTATGGGTTTTTAATCTGTATGCATACACTGAACACCACTACATTTTAAACAACAAGTTCCTCTACATTCCCTGAGAAACTTTTTAAGTGTATTTCTAGCATGAGAACAGGTTCATTTGAAGAGTTTGAAAAAAGATGACATTGGATTCACTTCAAAGAAGTTGTTACGCAAGTGTAATTTTCTCTATAATAAAGCAGCAAATATATTTTGACGAGCACATTTCAGCAAGTGTGGATTATTAAAAGCAATTTTCAATGGTGAGCACTCAATTTATTCATGGCCTTGGATGGAAAACACAGATGCATGTCGATGAAGAGAAACCCACGGCATGAAACAGGAATACCACACAAATATAAATACCTGTACAAAATATCGACAGGAACGCTCCCTTTTCTGCAGCTGAAAAGCCAAAGAGAATGTAGAAAAGCAGAAAAAAAATTAAACAATTTCAAGGTTTTTCCACGGCTGAAACATCTACTGCAGTCAGGGAAAAGACTGATGGAAACATAAAGGCATTGATTAAACAACCACAAATTGTTTTCAAGGTTTTTGACATTTTCAAGGTTTCCTGAAGAAGAAATAACTCTGAACCAAACAAAGGCTAATCATAGCTGTAGCATTTTCTCAGATTTATACCTTTTTTGTTATTATTTTATTTTGGGCAAAGAAAGGAGCAATTCGCCTTGAGTTGTTTTTTGTCTAGATGTGGTGTAAAATAACACCAAATTAGACCATTAAAATAATGATTTTATGAACTAGAACATTGGATCAGCCCTTTTGTTTGTTGGAGTTGCTGAATGCTATTAAACAAAGTCTTGCAAGGAAAGAAGAAAGAGTGGGAATAAGTGCAAGTGTGAGTTGCACATGAGAAATGTGAGAAATTGCGTGTGAGTTCACATGTCTATTGTATATGGATGTGCATGTGTTCACTAAGAAATGTCATGTTCAAGACACGCATCAAACTAAGAACAATAAACGGTTACAGCCAGGGAAGAGATAAGTGTTGGAGGTGTGGAGCAGTAGGAGCTTTTTTAATGATGTCAGTGTTGAACGCCCCCTGTGTCTCTCCTCACTGTAAGTTTAGATTATGAAAGTTAATGGAAAAATGAAATCATGTTTGTTTTTATAGTGGCTTTTGCTTTGCAAATTCACAAAACTCTGGATATAGAAGTAGAACATTATAAGCATAGAAAAATCAGTGGGTGGTGTTGGATTTGACTGTTTTGACATGGAGATGAAGAACATCACGATGCTAAATGTTCTTAGCATGAAACCATGCATCTCACAATTCGATCATTTAGGTTTTAGAAAATGTTAACGGTCTCTAAATCCGCTGTGGAGAATTTACTGGTAAAATCTGGATTCACCACAAACGTGAAGTTTACTTCATGATGCGTTTTCAGGAAAAGAGGCTCCCTATTCAAAATCAAGGTTAACAAAATATTCTTCAATGCAAAGTATTTAATTAAATTAAAATGCTTTGTTTCTTTTCATTGTCAAGTGAGGCATGGATTATTGAAGGTAAATATGTAAAATGCAATATGTAAAGCATTTGTGTAGGTTTGGGCTTAAGGAGAATGGATCTCTGATTGTTTAGCTCAATTCACATCAGTGACCTGCCACTGCAGATGCCATAGATATATATGGCATATATATTTATATGATACAAATACGAACATGTTCCCAGGCCAGCATGGAAACATTAACTGTGTCTCAACCAAGGTCCATGAAGCCTTCAGAGGATGCAGCCTAACCAGCCTCCGGAAACTGCGACTTGGGAGGATCCTCCAAAGGGTGAAAAAACTGCTGGTAAACGGGATGATCTACCCTCTTCTTCTTCTTCTTCTTCTTCTTCTTCTTCTTCTTCTGTTGTTTTTGGCAGTTTGCAGCCTTGCTTATGGTGCATTAGCGCCACCAGCTGGACCCATACTTTGGATCACGAAACAAACAAAGGAAAAGTTCTAGTGATATTAATCTTTTTCTTTAAGTGATTATTTTAGATTTTGCGTTTGATGTTTGTGTCTTTGAGAACTTTGAAGACCACGCTTTTTCATTGCCTAATATATTTTCTACTGTTTTAGAGTTTATTTTTAATTATTGTATTTCTTAATTTTTTTATACATTATACATTATTATGCTCTGTAGTTTCATTTTATGTTGAGTATAATTTAAACCAGCATGGTGGATTCTGACCATAAAGTCCTCTGGCTGCTACTTTTTTTTTTTAATAAAAAAATCACTGCCAGCATTTAAAAACTCCATTGAACCACCATCCTTAAAAAACCTGTTACTTATATTTAAATACAAATTAAAGTGTAGTTGCTACCTATTTTGTGTTGATTATGTTGGGGGAAAAAACAGGTTTTCAATCATGACATCTTTTCATCCTGCTACTTCATATGGATGAAAACCCTCCCAAAATCATGATGCTGCCACCTCCATGGTTCACTCTAGGAATGATATCAGCCAGGTGATGTGAAATGCCACCAATGCTATGAATATAAAAATAACCACTGGACACAAGGAATTCTTCCCACGAAAAGAATTTCAGTTGCTTCAAAGAATTAAGGTCAGATAAACCGATTTATTGATGTTTATATTGTAGCCTCTGTTTTAAATAATAATTTTAAAATAATGACACTAGTTTAGGTTGGAATCCCCCTTAATGTGTTTTGTTCTGCAAGTGAGTTACAATACCTTGTTGAGGCTTCGAGCGGCGCTGTCCTTTCCTCCTGGAGTAAGGTTTCGCAGCTGGACATCCAAGAGGTCAATCAGTCTTCCCAAAGCTCGAACAGTGAAGCGGACATCCCCTGGTCGCACTGCCTGGCGTGTCTGCTCAGAGAGCTCACGTGAGATGAGTGCTGCTGGCTCACCCAACCGAATCTACACAGATTCACCGACATATTTAAAAAAAAAAAATACAAATTGGTTTTATTTTTATTAGTATTAGGTTCACATTACGTGACTATAAATTTGTTCCTTACAATTTTGAGAATAAGCACAAACAGCCACACATGTGTAACATTATTTATGAACGAAGAAACAAATAAACAGAGCATATGACCTTTAGATAAAAGCATACTTGAAAAACACAATGAGAAGTAATTTATTTTTCTAAATATGGCGACTACACAAAAATGGTCTAGGTGTGATTCATTGAAAAGTTGTGTGTGTGTGTGTGTGTTAGTAGCAATGAAGCAAGATGTTAATATTCGTAAAGTTCAAGCAGAGCAAGAGCACTGAAAGATAACAGACTGAATCAGGCAGAACGTCTTATATGTTTGTACATAATTAGTCACCCTCAATAGAAAAGTCCTGTGAATCTAAAACCATTAAAACAGGAATAAAAAAATAAAACATATGAGTAAAAATAAAATCATAAAAAAGCAAAATTCTCCCACAAACATGGGCCAATGATTACAAACAAGATTTGTTAACTTGCACATACAAAAAATTCATTTGAGTGCATAAAGCAAAAATAAGTACACCCCAATTATAGTCAGAAATTCTACAAATTTCAAATGAATTAATTCAACCACTAATGGTTGATTTAAGAGGTGTCCAACATACAGGCGACTCCCCAAGTAAGAGAAATGTCACAAAATCAAAGAAAGGAAATGCTTTATTTACACAAAAAAGTTGAGGGCTACAAGATCATCTGCAAAGCTTTACATAAGTCAAAATTATTAATGATCCGAAATCTTATGAAAGATGGAAGTGCAACCATCTTATAGAGATGTCCAGGCCATAGATGTTGCCATACATTGTCAACTTGCTCATTCCATGCCTAGAAGACTTGGTGCTGTCCTTAGAATTCAAGGTGCTCAGATAAAATAGTAGATGTACAGTTTTTGTTGCAGGATGTATTCATTTTTGCTTCAACCAATTTATGTAAAATGGACGATATTGTGATCCAATTGAGATTATTAACCTTAATTTTATGTTAAACATGTGAAAAGTTGTGAAATTGTTCTTTTGTTTATTGAGCATAAATTTGCTTTTTTGGAAAGGGAGTGTTGTCATTTATGCAGAGCACTGTAAATGTTCTGTGTCATTCTATAAGTTTGGTTCATAAGATTCAAGATAAATGAACCTTACGTAACGGAGTCATGCTTTAAACACCACTATCAAGAATATGAACCATACATATGTGTCACAAACCTTTTGGTTGATGATATTGACCCATGTTGAGGTGCAGTTAGTGAGATCAGGTCCCAGCTGGTCCCACAATCCTTCAGGCCCCTGACAGGAGAACACTGCAGTCCCTGCATACAAGTAATCGTAACATTAGTAGAACAATTACAAGAAAAAAATGTCTTTTTATCATTTAATGGAAGCATATCGTTATATCTTAAATGGTTATCTTAACGGATGCATCACTGTCTCTGAGAAGGGCAGGCGCACACACACACACACACACACACACATCCACAAACCCAAGCACATAAGCATTAAAAGCTCCTCATGCTTCACTTCATCATCCACAAATGACAAGAAACAGTCTCAAATGACTGTGATCATAAAAACTGTGTAATTACACCCTCTGATGAAGATAAAATCACTGCAGTGTGTGTGTTTGTGTGGGTGCGTGAGTGTGTGTTCCCTGGGGTGCACTGGTAAAGGTCAATTAAAGCTGCTGGAGGGAGACGTCTCATTCTCAGCTCTTAATTAGATGGACAGAATGGGAAAAATGCCAAATTCTTCCAGTCAGCCGAGCCAATCAGCTCTCAGGTGAGACATGTTCACTTGAAGCCAAAGGCAGCCATAGATATTCCAGCTTTTTCTATGTTTTTTTTTAGATTAATTTGACTAAATTTCTGTAATACAATCACAAGTTGGAGCAGCATGTGGATCGTCAGTTGTTTGGTTTATATGTGCAATAAAGTGCAATACTTTATTTCTAATGCTATTGATGCTAACTAGGTAATTACGTCATTTAGTTTCTTTGGACCAGCCAATAGCTACTTCTCTTTCTGAGGAGTTGGCACCAGTAGGGAAGAGGCCCTAGGGAAGAATAAATGAACACCCAGGGAAAGAGTTGAGGTGTCAAGAGAAGTTGGAGCATCTTCGGTGAGAGTGGTGCCGCCTGTAAACTAACCTCAGATAAAAAGAACTACATCACTAAATGCATTTCTAGTAACAGATTATATCCAGCTCAATTAAACATATCTTAAACCAGCTCAAACCAGCTTAACCCAACTAAAACTAAAACAACACATCATAAGAAAAAAAACTGCTAAAACCCATGCCAAGTGGGCTTTAAGCATCTAAAAACAATCAATCTAAATTGGATAAATGGGCCAAAACTGCTTAATGAACCATGCTGTATTTATGCGGTAATTAGCACAAAATTGGAAAATCTATTTCCTTATTTCTCTTTAATAAGGTTAGGCTGGGCAAACTGTGCCTTTTCCATTTGTGTGATTCAGGTCCTGCTTAAACTGTGCAGATGAATCACAGTGGTTACAATTTTTCAGTTTATGCAACTCAGTGCTCTGATGTGACCTGTAACTGTGACAATACTCAGTGTACCAGCATCATCAATCAAAATTCTGATGGTCAGAAATTAGAGAGTGGAAGCAGCAATGGCAGAACAGAGCAGATGCAATTGGAAAACAAATATACTAAGATATTTCTAGGAAGAAGCAGGTCTTTTTGTTCTTTGATGTTTATGCAGCTTTCCTTTTGAGCAATAAAAAGATATTATAACCTTCTAACATATCCATCCATTGACATTAAAGTCCCTATGCTTCCAATTTAGCTTATGCCTCTCACTCACAAACAACATTTTGATGAAGAATTTGAATTTGCATTGAATTTAAAGGAACTTTAATTACGGAGCGAAATCAGAGCTTAAATGGTTAAAAAATGTTCAAAATATACCTGCGTGTGTTTGTGCTCAAAATCCAAATTCAGTTCAGAAAATGACTGAGCACACAAAGTTATATTTTCCACTACAAAGCTATTGTTTCATGTACAAATGTCCTTTTACACATTTGTGGCTTCAATCCGGCACATTTGTCAGTCTAATCCTGCAGATACAAGCTGCTGTTTATGAACGGATATTTTTACATTCATTCACAATCATCTGCGAGAAAAGTTTCGGAATTGGAGCATCAGCGAATCACGTTCCTCTGTGAGTGAGGACTGACAGGAGCCAACAGCCAATCACGCTTCCCTATGACTTATGCCTGAATGGAGCCCATTTGTGTGTATGTGGACATATATTGTTATAAACTGTATATTAATAAATATAATATACAACATTAGCTTTATTAGCGTTTAGCTTAAACGCGACTATGCCTATCCTATCAGTCACAGAGAAGCTAGTTATATGTATACTACACAATAGGGTGACCATATTTTGATTTCCAAAAAAAAAAAAAGAACAATTGGTGTGGCCTCGAGACACAAATTCCTAGAGGTGGGTGGAAGAAAAAGCTTTATTATGCTTCAATGGTGCAAAACTTAACTTAAAAGCTCTCTTAGACTATTTTCAAATAAATAATAAGAAATTAAGTTCTAAACACGAATTCTTATGTTAGAAAATTCAGCTTCAACAATATATCTTTTAAAAAATTTATAAGATAAATAATAGAAGAGTCTCACAAAGATACTAACAAACTAAAAAAAAGATCCATACTGTTCATTTTTCAATTACCGGTACCTCTCTGTAATTACATTGTGTGCCAAGCGCCAGTCAATTTACGTACACGCATAATGGTCCTTTGAAAAAGAGTGAACATTTATAATTTTATAATACCTGCCCGTAAAAGTGGACATGTCCTGGGAAAAGAGGACGCTTGGTCACCTTAATACACCTTTATGGTCACCTGTTCCAAGATGAAACTTGGGTCGATCTCCAAAATATCCAACCTGCTTATTCCCTGTTTTGGAGTCATGGGAGTCTGCTGGTGAGAGGTAGGGGTACAGCTGGACAGATTGCCAGTCCATTGCAGGGGAACATTTATTCACATATTCACACCTAAGGGGAATTTAGATTATTCATTTAACCCAACCACATGTTTTTTGAGATTGTGGGGGAAACCGGAATACCCGGAGAAAACCCACGCAAGCATAGGGAGAACATGCAAACTCCATCCAGGAAGGTCACCGACGAGCCTCGAACCAGCAACCTTCTCACTGGAAGACCACAGTGCCACCATATCAGTGATTTACAAGCTGAAACAGACAGTAGTCCTCTAAACCATGCACTTAGACATGAACACAGCTCCAACAAACTATTCTGCAATTCATACAAGTCTGAACTCCTGAGGCTTTAAACCAGTTTTTAGTTTGAGATTGACAAACTGCAGCATCATTTATTAGTTGCTGTTGTTTTTGCACTGAGTTATAGGACTTCTGAAAGATGATAGCTTTAAAAAAAAGTTTATGAACTGATGAAAAAAAATACACCAAATGTGATTGAAATACACTGTTTTGAATAAGTTTGTTTTGTTTATGACTTGTTTTCTCCCCTTAATTATTCCACCCAGTTTAGTAACAGCCATTAAAACGAATAGACAGTGGGCCCTATACTAAATCACTCACCAATGGTGCCGGGTGGGCAGGGAAGTTTGACTGTGACTCCCTGACGTGTCCGAGGCCAGCTGATGCCAGAGTCGCTGATAGGAGGGCAGAACTCCAGGGCAGTGTTTGGTAGGACAGATGACTGGTTGGAGCTCGTAACGATGTGCTGGGTCTTTGGGGGATGAGTGGTCACTGTGCTTAGAGTATATGCTGGTATTGAGGTGGTGCTGGTGGAAGTGGAGGACAAAGGGCGAGATGAGGGGATACTGGTGGTTTTTGGAGAGATTTTTTTAGATGTTGAGATGGTGGATGTGGTGGTGGTGGTGATGGGGTGAATGGTTGTGGTTGATGTAATGATGGGGCGAGAAGTTGTTCGAGAGGTGGTTGTATCAAGCAAGACATTTCCTGAGGATGAGGAGTCTGGAAACACAGAACACCACAGAGACGATCATCAATTTTGTAACAACCGTGGAGAAATACATTTATTAATTGAGAATTAAACTAAGAAACCTGAAACTTCTATGAAACAATAAAGCAACAATGAAAGTTTTAGGACTCAAAATATCGTTTTAGTTACAGATCTATGAAATTGATGGCTAATGCTAGCCATCATCAGTCATGCGTGACAAACAAAGGTAAAGACGCAGTTAACCACACATTGAAATCAGTTTAAGATGAATACAAGGATTAAAAGAAGATGCTCTATTCCAAGATGTAAAGAAACAAAACATCAGTCCCACCTACAATCAGAGCTTATTATAAAAAGAAGACTAACATTAACTTTGGAAACAGAGTGAGTCAGGGAATAGACGAATATAGAAAGAGAACCTGGCAATATATTCGACAAAATAGTTATTTATGATACATTTTTGTTACTGAAAAGCAATCAACTGTTAGAAGATAGAAACTATGCAACTGTAGGGAATAAATAAATCTTCGTTCCATAACTATGTTCTTCTCTTAAAAAAAATTAAAAAAAAAAAACCCTGCACCACAGAGTTCAGTAGAATAAGAATGTCAACCTCATATTCATTATTAAAAGTTTTATTTTACAGTATTTTGAAAAACTATCATGGTTATCTGTAAAAAAAAGCTTCTATGTTTATATTTCCGGCCTGAAAACCGGTTTGATTTTTTGGTTTCATTCAGGTTTTTGCCTATCTCGGGATCTTTTTGGAATGTAACCCATTCACTTTATACAAATTCTGTGTATAAAAAGGTGTTGCAACAAAAACATACAATTAAATTATTTAACTTGCACGAAAATTCTGGATACAGTAGGCATTTTAACTCTCTTAGAGAGTATAATATTTGTCTTAATTAACTCAGCGGTCAGTGTGTAAACCTTCACTCATTTTAATGCAATGATCATCTGTAAAAGACGTTGTCCATCATCAGGATTGACTGCAACAGCGATGATTTGGCATTTCACTTGATGTGCTATTACACTTAATTCTGAAGTGCTTTTCTTGTCATAATTATCCCTTATCCCTCTCTTGTGAGCTTCAGAGAAACTGAAGCGGAGTTTCTGTGGCTGTCAGTTACGACTCATTACATTGAATTGTTTCTTATCAGAGAGAGTGAAGCTGACAGAGCGAAAGATGAAGAGTTTCTATCGCCTCTCATTCGGGCGCACGCCGTGTTTCATTAACATTTGGGAGGTGTTCCTTCTAATACTTCAACTTTGTGTCCATTCAATCAGTCGGCATTAGTTTTTCTGAAACTTCACAATCATTCATTCATTGTTTTTTTTAAATGCCCTTCCAGGCTATTTCCAGGGCGAGAGTAATTTAAGTTTTAAACTAGATTTTAAAGTTTGCACGCAAACTTCGATGTTGGCTTGCGTTGGTGCCGTTAATACCTTTTTTTAAAATGTTGTCAATTCCGCAACAATAACATATTCCAACCCTCATGTTTCTATGATTCTCATAAGCTGAGAAAGGTACATGCAAAATTGGTTGCTATGGTAACCAGTCTGGTTGCTATGGAGGGGTCAGTGACCTAACATATTGTTCCCCATGTCAACACGAGTAAAATACACCAACCCCCATGTCTCTATGACTTTCGTAAGCTGAGATAGAGATACGCCATATTGGTTGCTATGGTAACAGTGTGGTTGCTATGGAGGGGTCGCTGACCTAATATATTGTTCCCCATATGAATACGAGTAAATTACAGCAACCCCCATGTCTCTATGATTTTCCTGAGCTGAGATAGGTACATGCAAAATTGGTTGCTATGGTAACCAGTCTGGTTGCTATGGAGGGGTCAGTGACCTAACACATTGTTCCCCATGTCAATACATCAACCCCCATGTCTCTATGACTTTCCAAAGCTGAGATAGAGCTGCGCCATATTGGTTGCTATGGTAACCAGTTTGGTTGCTATGGAGGGTCGCTGACCTAATATATTGCTCCCCATATCTATACGGGTAAAATACAGCAACCCCCATCTCTCTATGATTTTCCTAAGCTGAGATAGAGACATGCCATATTGGTTGCTATGGTAACCAGTCTGGTTGCTATGGAGGTGTCATTAACATAATATAATGTTTCAGCTGTCAGTATGGGTGAGCTTACCAGCCCCCAAGTCTCTAGCATTTTCCTAAGCTAAGATAGAGATGTGGCAATATAGTTGCTATGGTAAACAATTTGGTTGCTATGGAGGAGTTAGTGACATCATGTTGTAATCTACTTTCCATTTAGATTAATATAAAGCAACCCCCATGTCTCTACTGTGTTCCGTTCAGAAGATATTTGACTTTGAAAGTTATGTCAAAAAGTGGGTGTGGCTTAATTAATTTATGTTAATTCACAAGCAATGATGGGCTGGATAAGTAATTTGCTTCCTTAATGCTTGTATGACTTTCCAGTGTCAATCAATTACAGAAGCTCTTTTACATTAGGATCTATGGGGTTCATGCTCCATTCATTTCAATGGGCCATTGAAAGTCAATGAGACACCTTTGACCTACTTATTTGAAATGAGCTGCACCTGGAGTTATCAACTGCCAGATTTTCAAACGAGTCAGCTGACTCAACTGTCAGATTTTCAAACGAGTCAGCTCTCAACTGTCAGATTTTCAAACGATGGCAAATCTGCTGGAGAAAATCCGATTTCCATGCCTCAAACAAATAAAGATTATAGAAGAACCGTAAGACATATCGAAATGATTCTTTCTTTGTCAGAAGCAGAAGACCCTAACGAAGAGAATGCTGTAATTTTTGTGAAGGTGTGATTAGAAATAAAAAAATTATGGCGAGCTACAAATAGCCTTCATTTGATTCTGTGCAACTGCTCATTTCAGAGAAATCCATACCCTCAAACAAATAAGTATTACGAAAGAATGACCAGAGGTATTGAAATATTTCTTGTACTGTTAGAATCCCAAGATTTTAAGGAAGAGAATGGTGTAAATTTTGTGAAGCTGTGATAAAGTTTGAATGATTTATGGCGAGTTAAAAATAGCCTGCGATTGAGATTTTAAACAGAATCCAACAGAATTTTTGAATGGAGGTGAATGGAGCAATTATGTGCACTCGTTGTGGTTTAGGCCACCTGGCGTAAAAACCGTGTGTTTTTTAAAAATGAAAACAGCACCAACTGAAAGAGGACAAAAATCTCTACCATTTAGGTATAAAATGTGTGTGTAAAGGTTAATTTTTAGTTGAGAAAACAGTGCAAGTAGCAACAAGACTGAACTTGCTCAAAGTTAGAGTGAGCGATGACATCACCACTCTAGGGCCCCCATAGGGAATGACTTGGGCGATTTTTGGGCCGAAATTCGCGATTTTTACGAAAACCACTGGTCAAATCGGTCCGAAAAGACATAGCAACCCGAGTGGGAACAGCTTGGACGACCGTGGAAAGTTTCGTGGCTGTAGCTCGAACGGGCTAGGAGGAGAAGCGTTGTAAATTTTTGACGTAGGAAAAGAGAAGAAGAATAACTAGATTTTAAAGTTTGCACGCAAACTTCGATGTTGGCTTGCGTTGGTACCGTTAATACCTATTTTTTTAAATGTTGTCAATTCCGCAACAATAACATAATCCAACCCCCATGTCTCTATGATTCTCATAAGCTGAGATAGGTACATGCAATATTGGTTGCTATGGTAACCAGTCTGGTTGCTATGGAGGTGTCAGTGACCTAACATATTGTTCCCCATGTCAACAGGAGTAAAATACACCAACCCCCATGTCTCTATGACTTTCGTAAGCTGAGATAGAGATACGCCATATTGGTTGCTATGGTAACAGTGTGGTTGCTATGGAGGGGTCGCTGACCTAATATATTGTTCCCTATATGAATACAAGTAAATTACAGCAACCCCCATGTCTCTATGATTTTCCTGAGCTGAGAGAGGTACATGCTAAATTGGTTGCTATGGTAACCAGTCTGGTTGCTATGGAGGGGTCAGTGACCTAACACATTGTTCCCCATGTCAATACATCAACCCCCCATGTCTCTATGACTTTCCTAAGCTGAGATAGAGCTGCGCCATATTGGTTGCTATGGTAACCAGTTTGGTTGCTATGGAGGGGTCGCTGACCTAATATATTACTCCCCATATCTATACGGGTAAAATACAGCAACCCCCATCTCTCTATGATTTTCCTAAGTTGAGATAGAGACATGCCATATTGGTTGCCATGGTAACCAGTCTGGTTGCCATGGAGGTGTCATTAACATAATATGTTTCAGCTGTCAGTATGGGTGAAGCTTACCAGCCCCCAAGTCTCTAGCATTTTCCTAAGCTAAGATAGAGATGGGGCTATATAGTTGCTATGGTAAACAATTTGGTTGCTATGGAGGAGTTAGTGACATCATGTTGTAATCTAATTTTCATTTAGAATAATATAAAGCAACCCCCATGTCTCTACTGTGTTCCGTTTAGAAGATATTTGACAGTAAAAGTTATGTCAAAAGTGGGTGTGGCTTAATGAATTTATGTTAATTCACAAGCAATGATTGGCTGGATAAGTGATTTGCTTCCTTAATGCTCGTATGACTTTCCAGTGTCAATCAATTACAGAAGCTCTTTTACAATAGGATCTATGGGGTTCATGCTCCATTCATTTCAATGGGCCATTGAAAGTCAATGAGACACCTTGGACCTACTTATTTGAAATCAGCTTGCACCTGGAGTTATCAACTGCCAGATTTTCAAACCAGTCAGCTGACTCAACTGTCAGATTTTCAAACGATGGCAAATCTGCTGGAGAAAATCCGATTTCCATGCCTCAAACAAATAAAGATTATAGAAGAACCGAAAGACATATCGAAATGATTCTTTCTTTGTCAGAAGCAGAAGACCCTAACGAAGAGAATGCTGTAATTTTTGTGAAGGTGTGATTAGAAATAAAAAAATTATGGCGAGCTAGAAACAGCCTTCATTTGATTTTGTGCAACTGCTCATTTTAGAGAAATCCATACCCTCAAACAAATAAACATTACGAAAGAATGAACAGAGGTATTGAAATATTTCTTTTACTGTTAGAATCCCAAGATTTTAAGGAAGAGAATGGTGTAAATTTTGTGAAGCTGTGATAAAGTGTGAATGATTTATGGCGAGTTAAAAATAGCCTGCGACTGAGATTTTAAACAGAATCCAACAGAATTTTTGAATGGAGGTGAATGGAGCAATTAAGTGCACTCCTTGTGGTTTAGGCCACCTGGAGTAAAAACCGTGTGTTTTTTTTAAAATGAAAACAGCACCAACTGAAAGAGGACAAAAATCTCTACCATTTAGATATAAAATGTGTGTGTAAAGGTTAATTTTTAGTTGAGAAAACAGTGCAAGTAGCAACAAGACTGAACTTGCTGAAAGTTAGAGTGAGCGATGACATCACCACTCTAGGGCCCCCATAGGGAATGACTTGGGCGATTTTTGGGCCGAAATTCGCGATTTTTACGGAAACCGCTGGTCAAATCGGTTCGAAAAGACATAGCAACTCGAGTGGGAACAGCTTGGACGACCGTGGAAAGTTTCGTGGCTGTAGCTCGAACGGGCTAGGAGGAGAAGCTTTGTAAAATTTTGACGTAGGAAAAGAGAAGAAGAATAACTAGATTTTAAAGTTTGCACGCAAACTTCGATGTTGGCTTGCGTTGGTACCGTTAATACCTATTTTTTTAAATGTTGTCAGTTCCGCAACAATAACATAATCCAACCCCCATGTCCCTATGATTCTCATAAGCTGAGATAGGTACATGCAAAATTGGTTGCTATGGTAACCAGTCTGGTTGCTATGGAGGGGACAGTGACCTAACATATTGTTCCCCATGTCAACACGAGTAAAATACACCAACCCCCATGTCTCTATGACTTTCGTGAGCTGAGATAGAGATACGCCATATTGGTTGCTATGGTAACAGTGTTGTTGCTATGGAGGGGTCGCTGACCCAATATATTGTTCCCCATATGAATACAAGTAAATTACAGCAACCCCCATGTCTCTATGATTTTCCTGAGCCGAGATAGGTACATGCTAAATTGGTTGCTATGGTAACCAGTCTGGTTGCTATGGAGGGGTCAGTGACCTAACACATTGCCCCCCATGTCAATACATCAACCCCCATGTCTCTATGACTTTCCAAAGCTGAGATAGAGCTGCGCCATATTGGTTGCTATGGTAACCAGTTTGGTTGCTATGGAGGGGTCGCTGAGCTAATATATTGCTCCCCATATGAATACGAGTAAATTACAGCAACCCCCATGTCTCTATGATTTTCCTGAGCTGAGATAGGTACATGCAAAATTGGTTGCTATGGTAACCAGTCTGGTTGCTATGGAGGGGTCAGTGACCTAACACATTGTTCCCCATGTCAATACATCAACCCCCATGTCTCTATGACTTTCCAAAGCTGAGATAGAGCCGCGCCATATTGGTTGCTATGGTAACCAGTCTGGTTGCTATGGAGAGGTCGCTGACCTAACATATTGTTCCCCATATCAATACCGGTAAAATACGGCAACCCCCATGTCTCTATGATTTTCCTAAGCTGAGATAGAGTCATGCCATATTGTTTGCTATGGTAACCAGTCTGGTTGCTATGGAGGTGTCATTGACATGATATAATGTTTCAGCTGTCAGTATGGGTGAAGCTTACCAAACCCCAAGTCTCTAGCATTTTCCTAACCGAAGATAGAGATATGCCAATTTAGTTGCTATGGTAAACAATTTGGTTGCTATGGAGGAGTCAGTGACATGTTGTAATCTACTTTCCATTTAGAATAATATAAAGCAACCCCCATGTCTCTACTGTGTTCCGTTTAGAAGATATTTGACATTGAAAGTTATGTCAAAAAGTGGGTGTGGCTTAATTAATTTATGTTAATTCACAAGCAATGATGGGCTGGATAAGTAATTTGCTTCCTTAATGCTTGTATGACTTTCCAGTGTCAATCAATTACAGAAGCTCTTTTACATTAGGATCTATAGGGTTCATGCTCCATTCATTTCAATGGGCCATTGAAAGTCAATGAGACACCTTTGACCCACTTATTTGAAATCAGCTTGCACCTGGAGTTATCAACTGCCAGATTTTCAAACGAGTCAGTTGACTCAACTGTCAGTTTTTTTAAACGATGGCAAATCTGCTGGAGAAAATCCGATTTCCATGCCTCAAACAAATAAAAATTATAGAAGAACCGTAAGACATATCGAAATGATTCTTTCTTTGTAAGAAGCAGAAGACCCTAACGAAGAGAATGCTGTAATTTTTGTGAAGGTGTGATTAGAATTAAAAAAATTATGGCGAGCTACAAATAGCCTTCATTTGATTCTGTGCAACTGCTCATTTTAGAGAAATCCATACCCTCAAACAAATAAACATTACGAAAGAATGAACACAGGTATTGAAATATTTCTTTTACTGTTAGAATCCCAAGATTTTAAGGAAGAGAATGGTGTAAATTTTGTGAAGCTGTGTTAAAGTGTGAATGATTTATGGCGAGTTATAAATAGCCTGCGATTGAGATTTTGAACAGAATCCACCAGAATTTTTGAATGGAGGTGAATGGAGCAATTATGTGCACTCCTTGTGGTTTAGGCCACCTGGAGTAAAAACCGTGTGTTTTTTTAAAAATGAAAACAGCACCAACTGAAAGAGGACAAAAATCTCTACCCTTTAGATATAAAATGTGTGTGTAAAGGTTAATTTTTAGTTGAGAAAACAGTGCAAGTAGCAACAAGACTGAGCTTGCTCAAAGTTAGAGTGAGCGATGACATCACCACTCTAGGGCTCCCATAGGGAATGACTTGGGCGATTTTTGGGCCGAAATTCGCGATTTTTACGGAAACCGCTGGTCAAATCGGTCCAAAAAGACATAGCAACAAACTACATAACAGCTGTGAGGGGTGTTGAAAGTTTCGTGACTGTAGCTCGAACGGGCTAGGAGGAGTTGACGGTAATTTTTTTGTTCTAAGAAGAAGAAAAAGAAGAAGAAGAATAACTAGATTTTAAAGTTTGCACGCAAACTTCGATGTTGGCTTGCGTTGGTACCGTTAATACCTATTTTTTAAATGTTGTCAATTCCGCAACAATAACATAATCCAACCCCCATGTCTATGATTTTCATAAGCTGAGATAGGTACATGCAAAATTCGTTGCTATGGTAACCAGTCTGGTTGCTATGGGGGGGTCCTGTGTCCTAACATGTTGGACCCCATGTCAATACGAGTAAAATACATCAACCCCCATGTCTCTATGACTTTCCTAATCTGAGATAGAGATACGCCATATTGGTTGCTATGGTAACCTGTCTGGTTGCTATGGAGGGGTCAGTGACCTAACACATTGTTCCCCATGTCAATACATCAACCCCCATGTCTCTATGACTTTCCAAAGCTGAGATAGAGCTGCGCCATATTGGTTGCTATGGTAACCAGTTTGGTTGCTATGGGGGGGTCGCTGACCTAATACATTGCTCCCCATATCTATACGGGTAAAATACAGCAACCCCCATCTCTCTATGGTTTTCCTAAGCTGAGATAGAGACATGCCATATTGGTTGCTATGGTAACCAGTCTGGTTGCTATGGAAGTGTCATTAACATAATATAATGTTTCAGCTGTCAGTATGGGTGAAGCTTACCAGCCCCCAAGTCTCTAGCATTTTCCTGAGCTAAGATAGAGATGTGGCAATATAGTTGCTATAGTAAACAATTTGGTTGCTATGGAGGAGTTAGTGACATCATGTTGTAATCTACTTTTCATTTAGAATAATATAAAGCAACCCCCATGTCTCTACTGTGTTCAGTTTAGAAGATATTTGACATTGAAAGTTATGTCAAAAAGTGGGTGTGGCTTAATTAATTTATGTTAATTCACAAACAATGATGGGCTGGATAAGTAATTTGCTTCCTTAATGCTTGTATGACTTTCCAGTGTCAATCAATTACAGAAGCTCTTTTACATTAGGATCTATGGGGTTCATGCTCCATTCATTTCAATGGGCTATTGAAAGTCAATGAGACACCTTTGACCTACTTATTTGAAATCAGCTTGCACCTGGAGTTATCAACTGCCAGATTTTCAACCGAGTCAGCTGACTCAACTGTCAG
>SRMA01026311.1:11755-108513 GCA_007224835.1 Danionella cerebrum
AACAAGTTTTATTATTCAAACTCTAGCAATTCAAAAACCCTGACATTTACATATGCACTGTTTTAACTGTACTACAGTGAAGAAGGTTAACATTTCTTTGTAATTCTGCTATTGCTGTGGAATATATATTCCCCACAAGTACAACTATAAGTTATATTTTACTTTAATATATGAGTATACTGTAATAAAAACTAAAGCAAACCACAGTTTATTGCTTCACTAGAACAAAGTTAATCTATAGTTAATTTAAGATTACTTAGAAATACAACAATATACTGTATAAATCTGAAATTTCTAAATTAAACAAATACAGTAATTACATTATATGATTACAGCATTTTTAACATGTTGCTTTAATTGTTAAAACGAAAGTTATTTATCTTTTTATTAAAGTCCCGTCCGTTCGTTAGGTTAGGAGGTTCTTGGTCATTATTTACACAGAATTTATCATGAATACTGACCAGAGACAGACGCGCGGGTTTCCTGCTGGAGCTGCCCGTGGAACAGCTTAGGAGCTGGGGTTGGATCAGTCGAAGCTCCCGCTGAACGCGACTGGGGTTCAAACTGAAGCTCCTGTGGAAATGTAGGTGAACCACGCCGAGCAGGGTCCCTCTTTGTAGGATTCTAAGCTCCTAGCCACAGCCCTGAACACGTTTTTGATGTTGTGGAGCAATTTAAAGCTTGGTGGTGCAGATAGAAACTTAACAATCCCGTCCGCCATTTTCCAAACCAATGCTGCGCCTCTGTAGCTTCTCCCACAAATCAGCGCATTCCAGTCAACACCTGAATGTCTTGCGTGCATTCAGCGGCTCTGCCGATCAAACACAAAGTAACCACGCGTGCATTCACTCGCGAGTTGCGCTTTATTTCCGCGCGAACCGCGTTCGATGTGAGCGTACCTTTAAGCCCGAGAATCCCAGGTACCGGGGACTTGCCCCCTTGTGCAATACATTTCCGCTCATAGTTCACTAACCCTGAGAATGACCCTACACATATCACATACCGTTGTGCTCGGCGAAAACTCCTCTAAAAATCTAATTCAATTTCATATCCGTTCACCACAGCTCTAACGCCATGCAAATAAACAACAACATGTCCGGAGGATAATTCATGACCAAGTTTTTGTTTTGTGCTCTCTTAAAGCCACAGTATTCCCTGGCCCCTGCGGGGTTTCCCCTTAAAGCAGGGTTGCCAGGTCCCAGAAATATTTCCAGCCCAATGACAACTCAAAATCCGCCCAAATGGAATGAAAACTAGCCCAATTTTTCAGTGTCCAATCAGATTAGACAACGGCTGGATTCCCACAAAGGGCCTTAAAAAATTTATATAAGTTTAAGTTTAAAGTATTGGCCTTTTGTCTAACCCAAATTCTTAATATCACACATTGTGCTTTTTTAATACACAATCTCATACAATAAAGGTCAAATAAGAACATGTGCTCTCTGAATTTTTTTTGACCCTAGTCAGAAGTGCCTACTTGTACTTGTTCATCCACAGACAACCGAACCGACGCTTCTGACTACAACGCTCTCAAGGAGTGACGTGATGATGATGATGCTTGATTGGTTATGTCAAAAGCACATGTGGCGCGCGCGCGCCTATTTGCGTCTCGCAAGAAGCAGCGTTTGTTGCCAAGTATTCATTCCCGGGATCAACACCCACTAATAAAAGGTTCCCTTTTATCTTTGTCCACAATTATTATTTATTATTATTATTTATTTTTTTGTGGCGCGGTACATTATAAATGTATCCCAAAAAAAACGCAACCCGCAACTCCGTATTTTTTCCCGCAACTCCTTTTCTAAAATAGCCCAATTGTGCGGGAAAACCGCTACCCTGGCAACCATGCCTTAAAGCGACAGAACCCTACAGCCATTTTAAGGGTTTTTTGCAAAATAATTAACTTCCTTTTGATTTTGGAAAATCGCTGCAATTGACTTTTTTGTTTGTCTTGATCTGTAACATAAGTGTGGCAATTTTCAAGCATGTCCTTTAAACACAGTCTGAAATAGCAGTAAAAAACAGAAGAAAATGCTATATTGCATGCTGCCATTAGGTGGCGCTATAACTGACACTGTATTTCACTCTATGAAATCCTTCAGACGTGGACTCTTAACACGCTTGACAAATTTTAACCCGATCAGAAATTGCATTGCTGAGTTATTAACCACTTCCTGTTCATATAAAAAGTTTGACTTTCGAGGACTGCCATTCGCGCATCGTAAAATGAAGTCAAAAAATCTTCGCAATTTAACATCCCATATGCCTTGCGAAAATACTGAACAACTTTGGAGATGAACAGATGAATTCTCTAGGAGGAGTTTATTAAAGTATGAGACATGGAAAAGTGCCATTTTAAGGGTTTTTTGCAAAATATTTAACTTCCTGTTGATTTTGGAAAATCGATGCAATTGACTTTTTTGTTTGTCTTGATCTGCAACATAAGTGTGGCAATTTTTTAAGGATGTCCTTTAAACACAGTCTGAAATAGCAGTAAAAAACAGCAGAAATTGCTATATTGCATGCCGCCATTAGGTAGCGCTATAACTGACACTGTATTGCGCTCTATGAAATCCTTCAGACATGGACTCTTAACACGCATGACGAATTTTAACCTGATCAGGCATTGCATTGCTGAGTTATTAACCACTTCCTGTTCATAGAAAAAGTTCGACTTTCGAGGACTGCCATTCGCGCATCGTAAAATGAAGTCAAAAAAGCTTAGCAATTTAACATCCCATATGCCTTGAGAGAATACTGAACAACTTTGAAGATGAACAGATGAATTCTCTAGAGGAGTTCGTTAAAGTACAAAGCCTGAAACTGTGCTCAATTTCATACAATAGTAAAAAATAACCGACTTCCTGTCGGTTTTGGAAACTGAATCCTATTGACTTTTTTTGTTGGTCCTGATCCCTTACATAAGTGTAGTGATTTTCAAACATGTACTCGCAATACAGCCTGAAATACAAGTATAAACCAACAGAAAAGGGTCTATTACATGTTGGCACTAGGTGGCGCTATAACTGTCACTGTATATCGCTATTTGCATTTGTTAAGATATTCACTCTTAACCTACATGGCGAATTTGAACTGGATGGGACATTGCTTGGCCGAGTTATAACAACTTCCTGTTTACGACAAAATTTCGACTTTGGATTACCGCTGTGCGCACATAGTTTATCAAAGTCAAAAAAGCTTCGCAATTTAACATCCCATATGCCTTAAGAGAGTGCTGAACGAGTTTTGAGACGAACAGATGAAATCTCTAGGAGGAGTTCGTTAAAGTACGACGTGAGCAAAAATGGCTATTTTTAGAGGTTTTTGGGAAATAGCTGACTTCTTGTCGATTTTGGAAATGAGATCCCATTTACTTATATTTAAGTTTTAGTACCCTACACATGCGTGGCGAATTTCATTCACCTACGACAAACTCCTAGCGCATCATACGCTACAACGCGTTAGGTGGCGCTGTAGAGTCATTTTACCACACCCGCTTTTCGAACCACAAATAGACGTAAATTTACGCAGGTTCTGATGTGTGTGCAAAATTTAGTGACTTTTTACGCATGTTTAGGCCCTCAAAAGTGCCCGCAAAAACACGTTAGAAGAAAAAAAATAATAATAATAATAAGAAGAATAATAATAATAATAATCCTAACAGAAACAATAGGGTTCTTGCACCTACGGTGCTCGAGCCCGTTGGGCCCGAGCTCCTTCGGTGCTCGAGCCCTAAAAAGACTAGTGCTGGGGTGACACAGCTATCTACTGGCTACAAGTGCGTACATTTTCTTCTGGATTTCTCTCTGAAGGGAAAGAGGAGGAGAATCTGCTCATATGGCCATGGGATAATTGAATGACTGATTGTTGGCATGTCCTTGAAAACTGCTATAATAAGTATGACATTTAAATTATTTTTTCCTGCTTTTTGTAATACAGGAATTAACATGAATTAATTTAATCAACATTATTATTAAGCTGTCTAAAAATGTACACATTTTTTATGAACTTAAGTAAAAAACAAATCAACACAAATGTATGAAAAAAACAAAAAGTACAATAAATATTCATATTAAAATGACATATTTAATTTATATTATATTGATAGTTAAATAAATTTAAAAAACTGAATACATAGAAGTATTTTGAATTTAGTTAAATATATATATCTATGCATCATTCAATTGTTGCTGAAGGATGGTGTGATTCTGAAGCCTAGAACCAGTTTTACATAAGTTTATTCTTAATGAAACACAGAAGACGTCAGAGCTTTTGGTAAAGACTAATGTGATCCAAAGCTTTTAAACTTATAATTTTGTGTTGGGTGTGTTTCTTGTTTTACTTGTTTGTTTGATTGATTCATTATTTTATTGCATTTTGTAACGTTTTTCTGTGCCCCATAAACAAAATGAACTTACTTTTCTTTTCTTTTTTAATAAACAAATGGAGCATCTTTGAGGACGAGAGACTCTATGAGTGTATGTGTGTGTGTGTGAGAGAGAGAGAGAGAGAGAGAGAGAGAGAGCTTTCCCAGAAGCAGTGGATGCTGATTGCTCCGGTAAAAACTGGCGCAGCTGCAAAATAACAGTTCATTCATAGAAGATGTATTATGGGCTGGATCACCGTGGAAACACTAAGAGATGCCTGTAGATTCAGACACACACTGACCTCTAGTGGATCTACAACACAGATCAACTCACGCACAAATCGAGAGGAAAACCAATGGTGAAGAGCCACAGAGGGGCCCCAAAGTGTGAGAGAGAGAGAGAGCAGAAGGGACTAATCCATGCTGACAGTGACTGGTGGCATCATTTAGTCTGTGTTTCACAGCCTCCTCTGGTGTGTGTCAGTGAGTGTGTGTTAGCTTCAGCTGTCGCCTATGCTCTTCTCCTGTCGTCCTGAATCAAATGCTGCTGTTCCCAGACAACACCTCCCTCTCCCGCTTACTGATTCGATTTGGTGAAAACCATAAAAAGCTCATTTACACATTGTGCTCTGATCATTTTTATTCATAATTTAAGCTCAGACAGCATTAAGGTTCTTCGAACTACACTTGAGCTGTGCTTTCTGAATGTTATTAACAGGAGTGTTGATGGTTACAGCACATGAAAACGATGCTCAGGAGAAATCTTCGTGTCGTGTGTAGCTGTGTGCGGTCTCCCGAGTCTGTCCTCCAGCGCTGTGGTCCTCCAGAGAAATGATTACAATAACAGAGATATCTTTCGCTGTATCCTCATGGAAAGGACACTTCCTGTCACAAACACTCACAACTCAAAGAGGAAGATTCTGGAGAAACACTCTGGCTACCACAGCCTCCAGGAGGACTCTCCCTTGGTGCATCTTTCTGAATGGCCCTCTGAACTCTTTTTCATGGTTTAGTTTGTGCAGAAAACTGCAAACATACTCATGCTCCACTGGAGCACCAACAAAAACAGGCTCCACCCACCAGAGAACGCTGCAGATATCCGTTTAAGCCTTTTGTACTGAATTTAATTCCTTGTATAATTTAGTAAAAAAAATGATTTAATAATACCTTATTCCTTTTTTTGTTTCACCAGTACATATTTTCCAATATTTTTAACTATTATAAAATATATTATAGTTTTCATCTCTCATTCCCCAAACTATACATATACTATTTTAGAAAACTTAAGTGTATGTTGTACTTTTTAACATTTTTACATCAGACAGTACATATTTGTACATGGGTCCCAGTGATGGACATCTGGACAGTGAGCATCTTACATTTTCGAAGCGTAATTTGTCTTGCATTACCTTGACTAGTAACCACATCCCAAAAAAAACATGTTTCTTTAATTTTTGCTTTTTTAAAGAGATGATGAAGTATAGCTACCTTGTGTCTTGTTGCTGTTCTCAATTTTGCCATGAAAATAAATTGTTTTTAATTAACCTCACTTTGGCGGTAAAGTTTTCCTGTTCCTGACCTAGTGTTACACCTCCTACACAGCTGCTTCTGTTTGAATTCATGACTGAGTTTCAATCAATGTCTGACACTGGTGATCATCATCCCCTGGTGTATCATACAACTGACAATAATCCTGCAAAATCCCAGACTGTGCAACTGTACCTTTAAGAATTACTGCAGCTTGAAGGCAAAAGGTTGTAACACCAAATTTTGTTGTAATTTTTCTTTTATTCGCTCATTTTACAATTATTCATTAAACAAAAATAAACAAAAAAATTCTGAATGCAGTCTTGGTTAAGAACCATGTCCGAACCACACCATCAACATTTGCAAAGTGGTGTATATCTGCATTTCCTACTTATTTAGCTCAATTTCACAAACACAAATCCCAGCAAAACCACACTGTGTTTAGTCGTGACAGACACCAGCAGCCCTTCCTCGTGAAAAGCTAAATGAAAGATCCCAATTAGAACAGTTCAAACA
This sequence comes from Danionella cerebrum, assembly GCA_007224835.1. NCBI lineage: Eukaryota > Metazoa > Chordata > Actinopteri > Cypriniformes > Danionidae > Danionella > Danionella cerebrum. Next base: position 18,165 of record SRMA01026311.1, read on the forward strand.
CACTGCTCCTGTTCTTCAACGAAACACTGGAGCAGTTTATGAGCCGAAGATGAATACTCAAACAAAGAAGATGAATATTGAAAATAAAATGATGTTTACACATGAAATTAAGTCCATCTGTACACAGTGGTCATGAGGAGAGATTATGTGATAAGGAGGGTTTATATGGTACACCATGTACAGTCTGTTTCAGACGGAGACAATTAAATAGCTGGCATTAAATCACAGTGGTAACTCATTTAGCCAGTGTTCCAGTTTCATTGTCCAGCAGGTGTAAATTGAACAGGTGGATGAGTGCATGAAATGCTGATTTCACCCGGACAGAAACAGGAAGCTGGTGGCAGTGTGTGACTAAAGCCTTGCAGGGTTTCAGCTGAACTACACACACCTTGCTCGAGCGCTCTTTTGCAGCACCTGCCTTTCTCTCTCTCTCTCTCGCTGCTCTAGTCTCTTACATTAACAAACATTTATTTATTTATTCAAGCTTTTATTATGTAATGATGTGTGAAGGGCAAGTGTCAGTTAAAGGAAGGTGACCTTTCTGTACATTGCACCTGAGGGACACTGTACACGAGCAGGGAGCTTGTGACGTAACTCTGAGCTAGAGGCCGCTTCACTTGAGGTCAAATAGATTTTCGGCAGAAACCTTGCCTCACTGTATAAAAACTTCAGCATGAAAAATGAAACACTAACAGTCTTCTAAAAATTAGTATTTATCTCCAGTTCATTTGAATCGATTGAATTTTTTTAAGTGCATTATTTTTTTGTTATTTTATTATTGCTTGTTTTATAGAATGCTATTAGTTTCATTTTTTATTATTTTTGAGAATGTACTTTTATAAAACGTTTTTTTTTTTTTACATTTTTTATTATTATTAATATGTTTTCAAAATTGAATTCTTTACAAAATGTAGGTCATATTTTCTATTTTACTTTATATGTTTCATTTTAAGTTATTTTCAGTGAAGTTCAAAAATTAATTGGCTAACGTTTTGATTTCTAATAACTTAATTCCTTAAAACATTAAGTTTTCATTATAAATATGTATTCATTTAATTTTCTATTTAACCTTTTTGTACATTGTTTCATTTTGTATTTGCATCAAACTATTTATTTTGTATTTAATTTAACATTTTAATTATTTATTTTTTTCATTATATTTACATTTTCCACTGACAATCAATGACCAATGAAGCAACTTTAAAAAAATGACATCCTCTTCAGCTACGCTAAGCTTATACCTGGTTTTGATTAGCTCTATTGCCCCTCTGAATGGAGGAAACAGACTATTGGGGTGGAGCTCTCTGCTCTGTCTACTCTTCACCCCATCAGGCCTGAGCATGTGCGGCCTCCTTCTAGCAGCTCCTTAATCACCCTCTCTTGTTCTTCAAATGGCCCAATAGCAGGAGCTAGTGATGGTGTAAGTGAGTAATTCTCTTCTCTGTATTGTTGTTTTCTCTTAATTGAGCTGCTTGTGATTTTCTGTCCAAATGATTACAGTGTGTAAACGAACGTAGAACAAACATGTGTTAATGTGCTCAAAGAAAAAAAGCTTTGTAAACACATGATTATTCATGGAGGCTCATTAATATTCATGACTAATTATCATACCAGCACAACTACCAGGGAAAGATGAGAATACCAGAGAATGTGCGGAAGCCAAATGATTGTTCACAACAATTACTCGGACGAGTGTATGAAGAGTCCAGGGGCATCTGGGGGGGTGTGTGTGTGTGAGATAATACACAAAACGATACGAATTAAGATCAAAAAAGCACACAATTACAAATGACAAATAGAAAACCTCAATTAAAAAAAATAGAGAGAAAAAAATGAATTTCAAATTCATGACTGAAATAAACTGTGATGATACTGTATTTTTCTGAGATGCATATTACAAATGACATATATTTTCATTAAAAGTAAAAAGCATGTTGCGGTCTCTACAATGACAATGTGTGTCCCAAGCTGGCTGCCAATAGTAGCAGAGAACGCTTTGGTTCCATTAAGTTTGGTTTTATTCAGTTTCTACTTTGGTTTGGTTCTTTTGGCTTTCGGTTCATTGGTTCATCCAGCATCGGATTTACAGGATAAATTTAGTTAGTTATGATTTAATGGGGTTCTTAAGCAGCGTCTTATCTTTCCTATACATCATGTGATGTGATCTAAGAATCTAAATATGCATTACCAAGAAATTTACTAAGAAAATTCACAGTATGCCAGTATCGCTTTTTGTGGAGTGAAAGTGAATAAAATATCCATAATTCAACAAAATAAAAAAATGATATTAGAGTGAGAGAAGAGTTAACTTTTTACTTTTTAAATTGACTCATGGAAAGCTTCCAAACACTGTGTCTTTGATAATTGGACACTTCTGCTATCAAAATCTGTTAATCTAATGTGACTCTAGCAAAACAAATATTCAAAATGCCTCTGTCGACTGTTGTGATGAAGGAAAATGCGGCATGCAGGTTCCGCTTAAAGGCGTATGTCACTCAAACAGAGTGACAGTGGGGACAGCAAATCACATGTTAACAAGAACTGGCAACAATCAATAGATGAACTTAGAGCGTCGAAAGGAAAGACACTTCAAGTTTAGTTTGTGTTTCAGCTTGATTTGTGCCAGAGCACTGGATATACAAAGCAAGAGCTGTACAGCACTTGTCTTTACCATCACCAATCTTCACATCACACATAGTTTTGGCAGTAAAAAACTGGAGGGGACATATGCCGCCTTAGAAAAAAAAAAGAAAGTCAAGCGAAAGCGACATTACGACCATTTGTGGAGTGACCCATACAAGAAATGTGTGCTCTACATTTAACCCGTCAAAGAGCAGACCAAGAACTCACACCCGGAGGAGTGGGCAGCTATAGCTGCGGCGTCTGGGGAGCAGTAGAGGTGACTTGCTCAAGGCCACCACAGTCTCAGGTGGGAGAGAGTGAGCTCCCAATACTCATCCCGCCCTCAACTGCCAGTGGAGCTAGGGATCGAACCAGTCCATTTGATTGGTTTCAATTGATTTGGTTCCCTTTTCATGTCCTATTTTATTTTGCCTTTATTTTATTAATTTAAATTGGATTAATTTCATTCAATTAGAGGCCAAGCACCGATTTTTGGTGTTTGGTGGTGTTATTGTTATTCTTCTGCCATTGAAGTCAATGGCAGCCTTATGAACTGCTTGCAGAAAAGTTATGTAATTTGGCACACTTATACAGGTGGCCATTACGAGTATCCTCACCCAATCTGGACCCTCTAACTCAAACTCTCTAGCGCCATTACAAGTCCAAAGTTTCACATCTGTTAATGCCAATAACTCAGAACAAGATTTTTTGTTTTTACCCTAATTCAATGGCCCATGCCAATTCCAATGAACTCAATGTTATGTTCCAGTTAGCTGCCATTTTGAATAATAAAAATATAAAAAATATAAATTATCTTAAATAAAGTATGAGTTGATGGTTTGATTGGACAAACTGGTGGAACATGCCCTGATTGCTCCTCCCGAAACACGTCATACAAATATCACTTAATAAACACCCTCTACAATAACTTGGTCCGTACACAACAAAAATGGTTCGGAATGAATGTAAAGATCAAACCAAATCAAACTAACTGTAAAAGCATCAAAAATGGCTTTTAGCTGCAGAGCAGGCTCTCTGTCCTGTTCCCTCTTTCTCGCCCCTCCATGAATAACACAAGAGCAGTGTGTGAAAGAAAGAGGCGCATATGCTTCCTTCTGTCTCCAGCGCTCCTGTGTTATGAATTATATATTCCTAAAGAAACCCTGCCACTACACACAATAACAAACACATACAGTACGAGAGCAAGAACGCCAACTCAGACACGAACATTCGCATGATTGATTATTTAGTCATAAAAGCACAACAACAAGAAATCCTGCTCTTGGAATGTGTTTATATTTGCTGTTTAGTTTGTCCTGTGCTATTAGAGATGTCATGTGACCTGCTTAGTCTGTTATCAGAGTGTAGAAGAGTGGATGCTTGATTACTAATAGGGGTGTAAAAAACATAGATTTTTTTTTCGTCATAGACTTGATAGAAAATAGCTTTTTGCACGGAATCACCAAACGACATTTGAATGCAGTTATAACATGGTGGTTTATTATGTAAAAAAAATTCCTTTTGAAATGCTGTATATTTAGAGCCTGTGCATTCCTGCAAACAAAATACATGACACCAACTCATGATTTACTGGATAGAGCTTTTACAGGCTTTTAATATTTTTTGGCAAACAACCAAAAATCAAAAGTGAAGCATTAACACAATTAAAAGTGCAATACGCTTATAGTATGTGTCTCGGCTGGATCCATACAGCCAGAGAATTTGGAAACTTATCATCTATGGAGAGGAGATACCACTTTTTTCTGAACTACCATTTTTGGTATCTTGCAAACTTATGTTTTTTTTTTTTTTGTTCAGTTTGATTTCTTTTTTTGTGACTTGTTTGATTTGGTTCCTTCATGCTTCACTTGAAAATATTTGGTTTCATTTGGTTCTTTTGGTTTGTTTTTACTTGATATTCAGTTTTGATTGGTTAGTTGATTTTGTTTCAGTTTGGTTTTCAGTGGATTTTCTTTGATTAGATAAAGTTTAAATGATATCTCTTTGCCATGACACTAAAGTTTGGAGGCTGACTCAAACCTTCAGCACCCTCTACAGTTTTACTATAAGATTAAGGTTTGGAGACTAGATCTGTAGTTGCCTTGCCTTGTATATTTTGTATTATTGTATTGTATTATTGTTGTGCTGGAATACTAATCGTTGCCATGAATCTAAGCTTGTCTGCTGAAGAAAAAGCATCTGAAAGTAACTAAATCTTTTAGATTGATAAGGGGTTAGAGATTTATTTCAGTCATAAGTGCAAATTAGTTTACAATGCATTTTCTGTATGTTTGATGTTATTCTGTCTCTCACTGTCAAAAGAAAACCTAGCATACAGTTTATAAACCGATAATTACTTTGATTCTGTCCATGTGAAACTGTCAAATATCACATCCCTGTTGCATTTTAATACACATTTTAACATAAAGATACACTGATTTTACAAATATCTGTGCAGCATGATTTGAAAGATAAGATATCAGCTCTGAATAATTTAACCCATTGAATTTAAATGTGATTTAATCATATTAGGAGGCAAATTTGCAGTGGATGCCAAGAAGGTTTCGAGGCCAGCCAATGGCCTTCTCCCCTCCCCTCTCACACACACACTCCAAGCCCCTGGACACCCATAGCTTTCGAAGTCAAGTTAAAAGAATAAAGTCTGTTTAGAAAGAGAGAGAGAGAGAGAGAGAGAGAGAGAGAGCAAGACTCTGTTCATATGTGTGTTTTTATCACTGTGGGACACTGAAGCGAAGGTCACTCGCTCTCTCTCTTCTCTCTCTCTCCTTCACTCACACTCACTCAGTCTAAGTATCTCTCTCTCTTGCTCTATGCTCATTGTATTTCCTCTCACATCTCAGTCAGTGTAGCTTCAGAAAGCTTTGAGCACCTGGTGTGTGTGAGAGAGAGAGAGAAAGAGAGTGAGTAGTTTTACCATGAATGTGGGTTTTACACGCCCATTAAAACCCCCTCACGTCCTGTAATCCCCATCAAGAGCACTTTACAGTGTGTGTTTACAGGGAGGACTCTGGCTCCAGTCAACTCCAGAGGAAAGAGGGCTCAGTGTGTTTATGAGCTCAGCAGATTGTCATCCGTGTGTCTGTGCACTCTACTGTACTGAACAGTGAGGAAGCTGAAGATGCAAATGAGGAAAAGTGAGACAAAAGCATTTTACGAAAAAATATTGGTGATATATGATAAGAATTGATATGCTGCATCATTAATATGACTCCTATTAACAGGAGAGGGATCCTGAAATCCCTGATAAAAATAACCAGGATGAAGGAGCCTCATCACAGATGTTTTATTTTTTTCTGCGTGGTTGCTATTGTGCTTCAAATGTTATTTTGATAGAAACATTGATATTTGATTTTGGATTGTTCGTACATTGCTGTAGTTGAACATCGCTGTTTGGTTGGTCCGTGTTATAAATGTTATCAATTGTAAATGTAATATATAATGCTTTAACTGTAAACAAGAGCCTTTCATACTCAGATATATGGGCAGATCCAATAAAAATGTTCTTAAGCAGCACCAAAAATTCCTTAGGAACTGCATAAAATTATACTTAAGCAACAGTCTTAAAGTTTTAGTAACATTTTTCTTTAGCATCACTCATATATTTAAACATATTTTAAACAAAACTCAGAAAAGCTTGGCAACCATAAATACACTTAAGCGACACACATTATTGATAGCAAATAGTAATCTAACAACACTCAGACCACCTTATCAACTACATAGTTATGTAAAAATGTAAACTAAACCACTTTAGCAACTTAATAGTAAAGTACTTCATTAAAACTCTAGCTTTGCAACCACAAATTAATATAGGTGTGTACCACTTACACCTAAAGCAACCATATTCAAAACTACTCGAGCAACACCTAAAGCACCTTAGAAACGCCATAGAAAACTAATCAACAAACACTCAAAACCTTTAAGCAACACTCTTACCAATAATAAACCAATATATAACTAAGCACCAATCACCACCTTAGCAACAACATAATAATACATTTAAGCAACACTCCAGACAGCTTAACAACCGCGTAAAAACAGTATTTTTAAGTACTCTCTTAGTACTTAAGTAGCAGTAAACCTACCTCAGCAACAAAGTGTCCTTATGCACCACCCAAAACAGCATAGCAACAAGTAAACTACGTTGGTAACCCTCAGAATAACTAGGATTATACTTCAGCAACACTGAACATCATAGTAACCACAAAGTAGTAAACTTGTGCATCACTCAGAACAACTTAGCAACCACTTGGAAAACTACTCATTCAACACTCAGAACATTTTAGCGAGTACTTAGTAATTTTCATAAGCAACACTCAGAGCATTATGGCAACCACAGTCATATGATTAAGCAATACTCATCACCTATGCAAGCACATAATTAAGTACTTAAGCAGCACCTCAAATGTCGTAGCAACCACATAATTAAGTACTTAAGCAACACCTCAAATGTCGTAGCAACCACATAATTAAGTACTTAAACAACACTCCAAATGCCGTAGCAACCACATAATTAAGTACTTAAGCAACACTCCAAATGTCGTAGCAACCACATAATTAAGTACTTAGGCAGCACTCCAAATGTCGTAGCCACCACATAATTAAGTACTTAAGCAACACTCCAAATGTCATAGCAACCACATAATTCAGTACTTAAGCAGCACCTCAAATGCCGTAGCAACCACATAATTCAGTACTTAAGCAACACCTCAAATGTCGTAGCAACCACAAAATTAAGTACTTAAGCAACATTCCAAATGCCGTAGCAACCACATAATGTAGTACTTAAGCAACACTCCAAATGTCGTAGCAACCACATAATTAAGTACTTAAGCAACATCCCAAATGTCGTAGCAACCACATAATTAAGTACTTAAGCAACACCCCAAATGTCGTAGCAACCACATAATTAAGTACTTAAGCAACACTCCAAATGTCGTAGCAACCACATAATTAAGTACTTAAGCAACATCCCAAATGTCGTAGCAACCACATGATTACGTACTTAAGCAACACCTCAAATTTCTTAGCAACCACATAGTAAAGTACCTAAGTAACACACAGGCCACTTTAGCAACTACATGGAAAACCATTTCAGCAACACTCATTAAATCATAGCGACCACTCAACACCACAGAAACCAAACATACCTTAGCAACCATAGAGACTGAACCGAAAAATGTAATGTCACAGCAAGCATGTTGAAAAACCTCATGAACCACATACTTTAGCAGCATCCTGGTGCGGGACCTCGACTCTGTAGAACACTCCAGCTGCTGTCGGACTGCGTGTAAGTGAGTGATGGACTCTGGCATGAATACAGAACAGGCAAATGCTAAATATTTCTCCATAAACTCCAACAATCAGAGCATTTAAATTATTGAAATCACCAACACCTAAATCAAGAGTGTGTGAGTGTGCTCCAGCACAGCACAAAAGTTCACAGGATCACAGTCTCTTTGTACAGATTCATTATTAAACAGATGGAGACGGATCGACTGGAGCATCCCATTAATTATTCATCACCAAAATGTGCATGTGAGAGAGTGTTTCACTATGACGAATAGAGATATTTTGTTCCCACAAATACAAAAACTAATGCTGTTTAGCTAATTGGATAAAGGAAAAGTTGGGATCGCACTGAAGAACACTAATCTCTATGAGCATCAATAACCAGCTGATTCAGCTTTTAATGCTTTTATATATTCACTATAAATCTGGAATATGTGGATCATACACATCATACTATAGACTCATACTGTGAGAGAAGCTCGAGGCAAGATGTTCATCTTCTCACAGTGTCTGAATTGCCTTTTTAAAATTCATGAAATCTCAACTTTGTCCGGCACTGTTTCAGACTATCAACACAGAATGAGATAAAATACACTGCAATGTATACACTGCATACAGCATCGAGAGAGAGAGAGAGAGAGAGAGAGAGAGAGAGTGAGGGAATGCAGTGTTTAAAACAGTTGGACAGACGGCAGTGAAGCGACATGATGCCTGAAGGGAAACACACATGCACACACTCTGCATGCACAAGCAGATTTGTTGTGGCAGGACGACAATAGTCCTGCAGGCGGTGCAGCAGGTGTGTGTTTGCATGAGTCTGTTTGTGTGAAAGGGTGCGCAATTTGTCGCAAAAACTCAGAATCACACAGAACTTCAAAGGTCAGAAATATAAAATCTCAGCTCTGTGTGAAAGTGTGTAATTCTAGAGTTCCGAAACACCACATGACACTCACACAAACAAACACACAAAGAGAGTATTGTGTGATCTGAAATCAGTTCAAACAAATGCTTGACGCAGACCAGATTCATGTTCTCTCCTCATACAGGAGATATTATTATTTAACGTTATTTGCAATAATAAAACTGCTATTGATTAAAAAATTATGATGACATTCCAACATAAAGAAAGCAGGTTGTGAGCAGGGTTTGGACATTGAAACTGAAACAGCTTTAAATAGCACCCGAGGTCTCCGAATGTGGTCCAGCACTGCAATCCAAAGTGTTTCAGTTTCACTGTCCAGTTTACATACATATGACGTATGTGTGTGTGTGTGTGTGTGTGTGTGTGTGTATGCGTGTGTGAGTGAGAGAGAGAATGAGAGAGAGAGGGATTGGTGTATTTTTCATTTCAAATATTATGCTTAGTTTGTATCAAAACTTCATTTATTTATTACATATTGCTGAAAATCTATGTACCGGTAATTTATATTACTATTATTATTAATAATAAAATATTATTATTTATTCTTATTATGTCTTATTATATACATTCTTAAAATGATTACTTTTTTACAAATATTTAATACATAAATGTTATTAGTTTATTCATTATTTTATTAGTTTCTTTATTTCCATTTTTTTTTAATTACAAAACAAAGAATTGGGGCAGGCAAGGACAAATTAGCTACCCACGCTCTCCTCTCTTTCACTCTCTTCTTTCTCATATAAAGTCATTCACCTGAGTGAACTCTCCATCAGTTGCTGGGTAACTGCTGAGAGTCAACAATAAAACCTCTTACTGCAGCTGTGAGTTTGTGTCCTCGCTCATTGACGATTGGCTGATGAGAATATAAGTGATGATGTCATTACAGTTTGACTTGGTGACATTGCATAACAATGATGGCTGTTTTTGGACAGTGAAACTGAAACTTTCATCAGTAAAACCCCAAAAGTGTTGCTTCACAGTTTAACTAAAGTAAACGTAAAAAAAAAGTTTATTGTCACTCAAACTTAAATATAATCAACATAAATTAAATAAATGTAATTCCGTAGTGCAGTGACAAAAGTTCATCTTGATACTGTAATAACTGCACACAACTCTGCAACAAGAGGAAGAAGAGAAAAAGAGAGACTGTGGATTTAACAGCAGGTCTGATTGTCTATATGAGCACTGGAGGTGGTTTCCATGGCAACCATGAAGTCCACAAATGTCCTCTAATGTGTGTTTTGTCAGACTGACCTCACATGAGACAATAACGATCCAAAAAACTCGAGCTGAGCTCAGAAACACACAAGCACTCACTGGAGCTAATGATGGAGGGGAGTGGTTTTAATTGTTTTTAAAAGATGGATTCACAGGTACAATTATTGTTCAATAGTTGCAAACAATGTTTATGTTATTTTTAGTATGTAAAGATTTCAACTCTGTTGAAACCAGGCTCTATTTGGACAGAGAAACTGAAACACTTTTCAGTATAGAGCTAGAGGTTTGATGCTGTATTTGGACAGAGAAACTGAAACACTGTTTAGTATAGAGCTGGAGGTTTCGTGCTGTATTTGGACAGAGAAACTGAAACACTGTTCAGTATAGAGCTGGAGGTGGCATGCTGTATTTGGACGGAGAAACTGAAACACTGTTCAGTATAGAGCTAGAGGTTTGATGCTGTATTTGGACAGAGAAACTGAAACACTGTTCATTATAGAGCTGGAGGTTTGATGCTGTATTTGGACAGAGAAACTGAAACACTGCTCATTATAGAGCTGGAGGTGTCATGCTGTATTTGGACAGAGAAACTGAAACACTGTTCATTATAGAGCTAGTGGTTTGATGCTGTATTTGGACAGAGAAACTGAAACACTGTTCATTATAGAGCTAGAGGTTTGATGCTGTATTTGGACAGAGAAACTGAAACACTGCTCAGTATAGAGCTGGAGGTGTCATGCTGTATTTGGACAGAGAAACTGAAACACTGTTCATTATAGAGCTAGTGGTTTGATGCTGTATTTGGACAGAAAGCTGAAACACTTTTCAGTATAGAGAGCTGGAGGTTTGATGCTGTATTTGGACAGAGAAACTGAAACACTGTTCATTATAGAAACTAGAGGTTTGATGCTGTATTTGGACAGAAACTGAAACACTGTTCAGTAGAGCTGGGTTTAGATTGCTGTATTTGGACAGAGAAACTGAAACACTGTTCAGTATAGAGCTAGAGGTTTGATGCTGTATTTGGACAGAGAAACTGAAACACTGCTCAGTATAGAGCTGGAGGTGGCATGCTGTATTTGGACGGAGAAACTGAAACACTGTTCATTATAGAGCTAGAGGTTTGATGCTGTATTTGGACAGAGAAACTGAAACACTGCTCAGTATAGAGCTGGAGGTGTCATGCTGTATTTGGACAGAGAAACTGAAACACTGCTCAGTATAGAGCTGGAGGTGTCATGCTGTATTTGGACAGAGAAACTGAAACACTGTTCATTATAGAGCTAGTGGTTTGATGCTGTATTTGGACAGAGAAACTGAAACACTGTTCATTATAGAGCTAGAGGTTTGATGCTGTATTTGGACAGAGAAACTGAAACACTGCTCAGTATAGAGCTGGAGGTTTGATGCTGTATTTGGACGGAGAAACTGAAACACTGTTCATTATAGAGCTGGAGGTGTCATGCTGTATTTGGACAGAGAAACTGAAACACTGTTCATTATAGAGCTAGAGGTTTGATGCTGTATTTGGACAGAGAAACTGAAACACTGCTCAGTATAGAGCTGGAGGTATCATGCTGTATTTGGACAGAGAAACTGAAACACTTTTCATTATAGAGCTAGAAGTTTGATGCTGTATTGAAATTGTGATATCTATGCCCATTAAATTAATTTTTAGCCATTAATTCTTCCTTTAAAAAATATTTGATTTCTGTTGAAACCAAAAGAAGATTTTTACCTCTGAAACCAAAATATTGATCTCCGTCTGTTGATCTCCAGCTTTTTGGGGTTCAATGGCGTCAATGTTGATTTGTAGGTGATCCGTCTGCTCAAGTGATTGTTATGTTGGTGCTAAATGAACAATCGAGAGCTGAGTTTTGAGTGTGTAATGTTGTGAGTTGTTGTTGTGTTTTGTACAATGGTGTGATTGAGAAGCGATGTGCAGTGACCCGAGCGCTCGACCGACTCTCTCTCTCTCTAATAACCTCGATTTTTCTCCACAGAAACAGCACAATGCAATATTTTTGAAATGCACAGCAGAAGAGAAAAACAAGAAACACTGAAGCACATTCATAACTCCAGCTAAACAACACACTTAAGAATGGTAAGCTCCAACCTTTAACCACCAACGTTTCTGTTTAAATGACAATATTAGGGCCAAAACCTGCAGCAATCTCAAATGCTCTCTGCATATAGAAGAAGAGAGGATATAGACAAGTGAGAGTTTCTGAACGCTGAGCTCAAAATATAAATAGAGTGAGAAGGAAAGAGAGAAGGAATGATGATGATTCACAGCCTGATTAATGATGCTGCAGACAGAGATTCTGCTGAGGAGAACACACCTGCCGCACGAGCGTAGAGACACACAAAAGCTCTCTAACTCACTAATGTTTATATCAAACACTGTCAGCTTTCATTCAACAAAACCTCATCGGGAAACATCCCCAAGCTCAATAGTTGCTCACAAACACCTGGAGAGTGGAATACTACCCTAGCAACCAACAAACTATATGAGGTTCCTGTCTGTGGCAACCATGAGAAAATCAGAAGTTCCCACAGACCTCACTTGGGTCAGACAAACGTTCACGTGTGCATGTGAAAACTTATGTGTGCACACGAACATGTGTCACTTTACTCTGAAGAATAGCTGCATTTTAGTCTCTGTCTTCTATTTGGAGACTTCATTTCTATTCTTGCATCCTGACTTGTCATTGGTTAAAATCAAGTGAAGACAAGACTGAGGCGACTGAACCTATAATTCTTTCATTGACCACCAGGGGCTGGCCTCAAAATTTTACCATTTAAAATCCATTAGTATTACTAATTTTGAATTTCTTGGAAAATAAGAGGGGGGGGTTTTTAAAGCAATATTTTTTTATTGTGTTGTCTTGTTAAAGCCAGCATATTGTTATCCGACATTCACTTCGCACAAAAAAATTCTAAACGTATCTCCTCCTAGACCACTCAAGCTACAGCCACCAAACTTTGCCAAGACATCCAAACTGGTCTGACTTGGTTTGCTATATCATCTCGGACTTATACCATTGAAGAAAATCCCAGAGAATGCTTAACATGGGGTCAAACCAACAACTGTGCAAAGTATATGAACCCCATGTTCTAAAAGGGGTTAAAGATTACAGAAAATACAGAAAACAAAATGTGAACATGAAATATGAAATATCCCAGCGAAAGGGGGGTTTTAAAATTAAAAATGTTATGACATCATGACAGGTCCCTAGCAACCAAACTTTGCCGTAGTAACCAAATTTACTGCACTCTATCTCAGCTTTGGTAAATGTTATAGAAACGGGGGTTGGTTTATATAACACATATTGTCTTGGGGAACTTTTGGATGATGTCACTGACTCCTCCATAGCAACCAAAAATTCTGCCTTGGTAAACATTCCATTTTGCTAATAAAAATACTTTTAAGTGACTTTTTTGAAGGACAACATCAACGTTTATGCAGAAACGTTAGTCATATAGTTATTAGTATGCTATGGTCTGTTGGTAATTACCTGGTAGGTGTTGATTTTCATTCACCCACACCTATCACTCCAGTTCTCTCAAACACTTTCTGTATTAATCAGCTACTTCGGTAACCATAGTAACACAGCTACTCTTAAGGGCTCATAACAAGCAAGAAATAACAGTAAACTTTTCCAGATTTTCTAAACCAATGGATTGTTTTAGCATTTTCTTTTTACAAAAATCTCATTTGTGCCCTATTGCTGTTGGTCTCATCAGCGGAATGTCAATAGCGGATTAAGAAACTGTCTGCAAACTACTACAAGCATTCTTAAAAACCTTGTAGAAGCCAGACACAACATCGTCGAGCAGCATCTGAGCTCTCAGCCATCTAACGTGGTTTTATGCTCAGTCAGTAGAGCGCAACCAGAATCACGCATTAAGAAATGGGAACAGCTGCTCTCAGTTGTTTTACGAAATCAGAGCTTGCATCTGATTAGTTTTCACGTGGACAAACAACTGTTGTAGTATAACCAAGAACTGACTTTTAATCAGTCAAAGAATGAGGAAGTTTGGGGTTGCCACATATTTCAGAACCTCTAGAAGAGTTAGTGTTTCCAGAGATTAAATAAATCCACTCATTGATTTACTTTTTTCTTCCTGAATTGTTTGCCTAATGATTTTATTTAATTGTTGAGAGTGTGGTAAGTGAACTGACAGCCATACATTAGTACTGGGTGGATGTTTGTTTTGATTTGAGAGAGTTGTATTGAAAAAATGTATTTTGTATAATATATTTGGACTGAATTTACACTATTTCTGAGGGAGAATCTTTCTTCCATGGTCAGAGGCAATGAAAGTGAATGGAACATCCAAATTCAATTATTTGAATCAGTGAGTGGAAACATTCCCTGCAAATATTCAACATCAGAGAAGACATCTATCTAATGGCTTGATGGTTCAGTAGCAGAGAAAACAACTTATTTTGGATGTCTTTGGCTCAGTGGATGTTTGCTGGCTTAAAAAATTGCTAAAGCTAAAGAGACATTTTCAAAATCTCAAACACTGATTTACAAAGTTGTACCAAGAGTGTCTAAAATTTGTACACAAACTTTGATGTTGGCTGAAGTATTTTTATAAGCAAAATGGACGGGTTGCCAAGGTAGATTTTGATTGCTATATAGTAACACCATACAAAGTTTCTCATGGCAATATAAGTTATAGAAACCAACCTCCATGCCTCTACGATTTCTCCTTAGCTGAGATAGTGATGTGCCAAACTGGTTGCTATGGAGAAAACAGTGACAATATAATGTTCCCTTTGTCATTATAAGTTACAAAAACCCTTATGTTTTTGTCATTTGCCAAAGCTGGGATAGAGTACAGAAAATTAGGTTGCTAGGGTAAAGTCTGGTTGCTAGGGAGCTAGATGAGCTGTCTTTTTTTAATTGTTACAATGGTTAACAAAAACAAACCTACGATGTTTCATCTTGAAGATAGTTTTGTTGCCTTTTCCATTTGTTTTCAATGGCCAACATGGTAATGGGCAACGATAAATGTTTAACCCCTTCTAGAGCCTGGGTTTCAAAAATTTTGGTATGTTGTTGCACAGACTGATAACCTCCACAAGTGCTGACTTTAGAAGATTCTATGAAATTCTTAGTTTGAGTTTGACAGTTTTACAAAGGTTGACCTTATGATAAGTCCATGGAAATTTTCTCATTTCGATTTCCCAGAATTCCTGTAGCAGTACCAGTAACTTGAGGCAGGCCGGTTTGGCTGTTTTTGCCAAGTTTGTTGGTTGTATAGTTCGAATAGCTTTTTTTTTAAAGCCAACAAAACTATTTAATGGTAACTGCGAAGTTAATTAGTGCCTCAGACACGTTCAATGACAATAAACGTTGTATTTATAGCCTAAAGAGGTTATTTAGGATTTTTACATATTTTGTTTTGTGGATATTTTGGATGTGGAAGCACACTGAAGGGTAAGATTACGACATTATTCAAACTTTGAAAAAGTTTCAAACTGATCTTTAGCTAGGTTGTACGTGTTGAATTCACTGACAGAGTCGAGATCTAAAATCAAGTGATGCAAGAGCGACGTAAATGTTTTTATTTTATCGAATTGTTTCGGCATGGTTTCAACTGGTTTTCCCGCCTCATCAGATTTAACCACCTTCACAAATTTGACATGGGTAATTGGGGAATTAAAAAAATAATTAGGAGTCAAAATGAATCCACAACTCAATACTTTATAAATATATATAGTGCCGTGAAGTGTAATGACTGAATAACCAATTTTGGGGTTTGCGCATGCGCATGAAGCCACGGCGTGATAAACTCCCTGATATGTTAAATTGTTAAGAACACCGGTTACCGGCACTCACCGCTCGGTGTCCGCGGGGTTCTGGTACGGATGGCTGCGGCAGAGAAGAGAGTGTCCGCACGCCTGACCCATCGCGCATCGCGCCGGACCCGCGAGCGATCGACTGAGAACCCGGTGAGGGAGAGGATTCTGGCCGCTACCGGGAGATAAGAGGAGAGATGATAGATGATGATGAAGAGACTCGTGTGAATCTGAAAGGCACGCGCACGTTGACAGATCAACGGTTACGCGCAATCGTGAGAGAGAGAGAGAGAGAGAGAGAGAGAGAGAGAGAGAGAGAGAGAGATCTGAGGCGTTTCCTCTCTTTCTGAATACTCAAGTTTCACATCCACTTTGATAACAACAGTAAAATCAATAACCCAGTGCTTTCTTTGCAAACCATTAGCATTACCCCACAGAGCACTTGAATGGTTGAACCATTGGGTTCACGTCTTCTGACTTTCTGAGGTCGAATAATGAAGATCATCATGATTAACCAATATGCATCTCATTAAACGTAGTAAACAAGGTCACTGATTTCCCTTCTGTCACTATCGCATTCTGCATCTTTCCTCTTTTTATGCAGATGTATGGTCCTGTTCTGATAAAAGAAACAATGGGAAACGAGCAAATGGACTCAAGCGAAGAAAGTACCACTTTTGATGGTTGTACTTTCACAACAGAAAATGAAGCCATTGTAAAAATGCACCAAACTGAGATGGGGATCTTTGAGGGAAGGTCTGTCAACATTAAATAAAACAAGACGGTTTTAATAGTGTTTTGTGGTTTAAAATTTTCCAAAAGTTGAAAATATCACCCAGTGAGGAATACTTACATAGTCTATTAAATCACGTTTTATTTTGTTCTTGTTGAGCTGATGATATTTATCTGTTACATACCGGTACCCAACCCTAGTGTGGATGGTGTTTCTGGGGTCATATGGGCAACATTCCTCCTCGTCCAGAACCAACACCCTGATGACGATGCTGGATTCTGACTGTTTTGATCTAAACACATTCACCTAGTTATTCTCCGAATCATTCAGATGTTCACTGGAAACTGCTGTGATTTCTTGAGAAAGGGGGCGTGTCAGCAGGATATGTAGTATGTTATGAATTTATTTGCTAAAGACTGGTCCCAACTGCTTCGGTATTGTGAGGAGATCCTTCTGTGTAGATATGGACTTGTTCCTATAATCATTCCGATATTTTCACACGTTCCCTGAAATCTTTGATCAGATCTTTGGTCTAATGCATGGTGGAAATGTGAGAAGGTGAATCATTGTTTCAGTGGACGTACCGGTATATGTTTTTTTCAGGGTTATTACTTCTAGTTACCTGTAAAAAAAAGAACCTGCATTGTAAACCTGAGGACATTCCCAGTACTCAAGGGTTACTTAGAATATTTTTGAGGTATAATGTTTAATGTTTATGTCAAATGTTTTGAGGTTATCAATTTGCAAAAAGGATTGGAGTACTGTGAAGATTTTTGCTTAACTGTGGGAGGCAGAAATCTTGTTAATTGATCGAGGGTCAAATACTTATTTATTTCATGGTGCAAATACGTGATATAACAGCAGAGAAACACAGTAAACACAATGAGCCACAGGAGTCAGATGGATACATTTAGTGGTTTAAAATGACAGAGGGACCAAAATCTGTTTATGAGAGACTTCTTGAGGATCCGAATTTACCTTTTCATCAACCGGCTGAGAGAGAGAGAGAGAGAGAGAATGTTTGCTCAGGGGCAGATGGCAGATAGGAGTTATATTGATTCAGGGAGAAGTGCAGGAATTACCAAGATCTCTGTGTGTGCGATAGAGAGAGAGAGAGAGAGAGAGAGAGAGAGAGAGAGAGTCTGGATCAGATTTCAAGTGTTAGCCTTCCAGTCTCATGCACAGCTCATAACAGAGGTCACTCATCACATTATAGAGGCGTTTTATTGGTTGATCCCTGACCAATCAGGAAACAAACATTCTTTTAGTTTGTTTGATTGTAAATAAACGTATGTAAAAGCACACT
This sequence comes from Danionella cerebrum, assembly GCA_007224835.1. Taxonomy (NCBI): domain Eukaryota; kingdom Metazoa; phylum Chordata; class Actinopteri; order Cypriniformes; family Danionidae; genus Danionella; species Danionella cerebrum. The sequence continues at coordinate 36,097 of SRMA01026311.1, forward strand.
TTAACAGGTGCTGCACACAGAGGTAATGTCATTTAATGGTAAAAATTGGCAAATTAAAATGTCTTAAGATAAGATATAAAAGCTTGAACAGATGGCACACAGTAAGTACAGTTGAAGAGAAAGTTATTAGCCCCCTTCTGAAAATGCAAATTTTTACAAATAATTCAGAAATAATTTTGAAATATTCAGGAACATTGTAGTGTTTGTTATACAAACATTTGGGTCATTATCAAGCTGGAAGACAAATGTCCCAAAACAATTTTGTTGCAGGTCGTCTGATGTCTTTAAAAAAGTATGTTTCCTTGATCTCTGGTGAGGTTGCCAGTAACAAACACACTGAAACAAATTCCCACCACCACGTTTCCCTGTGGGAACTGTGTTCTTGGGGTTGATTGAAGGCATCTTTCCCTTCTTTCTCCAAACACAAACAACATCTTTATGGCCAAAGAGCTTTTTAAGTAATATTCATTTGTTCATTTTCCAACCCGCTTATTCCCTTTCAGGGTCCCGGGGGTCTGCTGGTCTCCAGCGCACATTGGGCGAGAGGCGGGGGTACGCCCTGGACAGGTCACCAGTCCATCGCAGGGCAGTTTATAATAATTTTTATTATATGGCCATTTAAAATATAAATATAACATTTAAGCATTTTTAAGAAATGTTTCACTAAAAGGGAAAATTTGAAATAATGGCAATAATAAACATGAGGAAAAATATCATTGAGGTGGGGGGTATATAGAATGTTCAGATGTCTCCCAGTGGTTGCAAACTAATCAAAGCAACTATATCTGATATTTGAAAACGCATTTTAAATCATAAAAAGATTATTTAAAAGGGCATAAACAGCTTGTAGTGGCAGTAAACCGTTTTCTACCCAGGTTCCCAGATGAAAGCCAGATTTGTTTATATGAGATGTTCTGTGAATAAAAACCATGTCGAACGCTTCTCTCTTCTGGGGAAGCATCAGCACTTTCCTTCTCCTGCTCCATTAAGCCTCATCTCTTAATCCGCTTTGCTCTAGCATTTCAGCACTTTATTCAGATTTCTGCTCTCTCACAATTTCACTTCACCGCAGCCAATCATTTTTGTAGCACAAATTACTTTCCAGTTTTTTTCCTAGTCAGGAGCGGAGTTGGAGATTAAGTGAAATAATAAATGGTAGTGTGATTACTGCTTTTTTTCTTTAAATGCATGGCTTATTATTAATATTGTTGTACTTGATTTATTTTTTCTCATATATCTCAATGCAGTGGTTTGCTGTCAACTATGGGAACATTGGTGAGAGATTAACTTTTGGGGTTTCTCTTTGTGTAAGTGACTATTGCTTGATCTGACCTATTTCTGTATACTTTTACATCATATTTCCACCAAATACACCACATATGCATTGAAATAAAAAAATGTGCATCCAACAAACATCTGTGGTGTTCTTTTATAATTCAATCACATCAGATTATCAACATAAACACTATTTTTTACACTGATTGAGTTTAAAGAGCAAGGCATGCTCAAATACAGCAGAACATGTACAAAAGATATCATTTAATCCACAAACTTGGCTAAAGTAAGCTGTTCATTACAGACTAAAACACCCTGTACACTTTTATCCAGAAAATGAAGATGAAAGTGTTTTAGTTAATTAGCCAAACGTCATTAAATAAAGTGAAAACTGTAACATCTCTTCAAATATCTACATATCTGCTCCAAAAACGACAGAACATTAAAAAACTTCAACTGGAACATACAACACTTCATATTAACCAGATTAATCTATAATCATCTGAATCAGGAAATGGAAACTGATTCAGTTTTGGAATCACACAATCAGAAACTGTTTTGACTAAATCCTTATCAGATTATTCCCTCTCAGAAGAATCATTCTCTTCTTCATTAGATCTCATCCACTACTTGTTCAAAAATCACTCAATTCCCTCTCAGAAGAATCACATTGTTGATTCACTTTCAAGTTGATTCACCCTCAAAAAAAAAATCAATCTTCTTTGACCAACTATATAAAAAAAATCCCTCTTGGTTAATTCCCCCTCAGAATAATCACTTTCTGTTCATTCAATCTCTCTTTGTTAATCAATTCACAGAAAGATGAAGCATATGAGCTATGAAGAACACATCTGGAAGCAGGATTTAAAAGATCGTGAACAGTTTCCATGTCTTAATGATGATTCATTAATGTAGATAGCTGAAATCAGAACATCATCTTACAAATATCACTGTGTAAGGAATGTTATGAAAGAGATACTGCACTCGTATGAATTCAGCTAAAATTAACACAACACTGATTCATTTCCTTCAGGATTGAACACACGCAAGAGACACAAACAAAACATGTTCACATCAAGTAGAGCAAAATCTGATTCACATTTGCTTTTACAAACTTAATAACAGGAACTGACCACTGAACGCACAACTATCCTGATGTGAACACACCATTACAAACTAGGACTCACACCTGTGTCCTGCACTTGTGATTGATGCTGGTTTGATTGACTGACTGACATGCCAAAGCAGTAGTCAAGTTGCTGAAGTTTTGAGAGCTCCAAAGTTTCCTTCCAAAAGCAGTCAAGATAAGAGTGATTCCCAGAATGCACAGCATAACCTCAGTGTCTTCATAGGGAGAGGCTAGAACTGATCCAGAAACAGCTTCAGAGGCTATGGAGCAAAACAAAAGAAGCTGATTCGATTTATAACATAAGAAAAACATTTGAACTCTTTCTTTTTTATTTGATAATAAGAACAGTATAAAAACGCAGACATCAATGTTATTTTACACACACATTTTTAAGCTTACACAATATTATACAATATACAAAATTAGTTATGAAAATCCTACAAATATAAGGAGTATCCTCAAAAAAGGAAACAAAAAAGAGGACATATAAGAACTATTGGAATGAAAAGTGTCCGTATAGGGTCTTTATGATTAAAAAGTAGTATCCTCCCTAAAAGGTCAAACTATACATGTCTGATCTTTAAATGTTAGCAGAACTGTCATACGGGGCAATAAAAGAACATATTTGGTCAGCTCTTGTTTATCCTTGGGTTAGGGTTAGGGTTAGGCCTTGACCTAGGGTATGACCTTGACATCGCAACAAGGTTGAGTCACAGAAAACAAATGAATCTGTTTTTCTTAAAAAACAAAAAGGTATCTCACCTGGTCACTATTTACTCTGTCAAATGTTTCTGAAGAGCTGCAGGAAACAAACCAGTGTCATCATCAAAAGCAGGTTCAGATCTACAGCACAAGACCCAGCACCAAGCCTCAACAGAGATGCTTTATAATATTTATAGCAACTAGTTTTGAACATGAAAATTAACACCCATGGTCAAGCAATAGTTAGTTCAATCGCTGTTTCCAGCACCCAACATCCCTCAAAATTCACCCAGTTAGGATCACTCAGTGTCAGATCAAACAATGGCTCTCGGATTACTAAACTTCCATTGTGATTATTTGGTGATTGATTCAATGTTTTCTGAAGAAAATGCAGATCTACTTCAACAGATTCAAGTTAAATTGACCAAACTTTTATTTATTTTTTTTTTCACATTTTCATTTGATTTAGTCCAAATGAAATTAGTTTCATTAAGTCTAGACTGCAGCATATTCATTTACAATTCATACTGTTAGGCCTAACAAAATACCAAATTTTCTTTGTCTATGTGATCTAAAACGCAAGAAATTTAAAAAAGGCTTTTTCTTAATGCTGCAACTTCTTTTGATATTTAGCCCCAGTTTATCAGGAAACTTTTCTTTTATTATTTTATGCGATTTCCAGTTTTGGACATGAATGTAATTTGCATCTTTGGATGTTAATATGGCTACTGACTATAAAAGGCAAAAGTCTCAACATTTCTTATGCAAATCCTTAGCCACAGAAGTAAAATAAAATAATAAATGAAACTAGGGGTGGGCGATATCTCATTATTTAAAATATATCGAGATGTTTTTTAAACTCGATATGAATTCTGGCATATCGTATATATCGATATAATGTCTATTTTTAATTTTCGCCACTTTGCTTGTGTGCCTTCTCTCTGCTGCGCTAGTCCCCGCCTATGCTAAAAACGCTTGATCCCAGTCAGATACAGTTTACCTAGTCGTCATTACTTTTCGAGACAGGAACTCCCGCGACTGTACACTACAGAGAGAGCTTTTTTGCTTCATATCGCCCAGCCCTAAATGAAACACTTACTTTCAAAAGGTTTTAATACTTCCCTTTTGTTCTTCTGATCTACTCAAATATATGCATTTTTATTTAAACTTCTCATACACTAATGTCTTCATTTGACAAGAACATTGGAGAAATAAGTCATTAATATATAAATTGTTGGTAAATATACAAAGTGCTGATGGTAGTCGAGTGAAAAGCCCTGCCCACTTCCAGAACCTGGGTGAAGATTTAATCCTGGGTGAATTAGTCAAATCAAAAAAAAGTTTTGATAACAATCAATATAAATATATAACCAGGCTTTCATGAAAAGAACTAAGAAAAGAAAAAGGTTTACAATGTTATGTAACTGCTGTGAAGGAGTGTGTAGAGAATTGTGTTCAATTACCTTACAGCAGTAATTAGCTACCAGCTGATGCTCGTTACACGCCAGGAGTGCAGTGAATAGTGCAGTGTACGCGGTCCGATTCGGATCTACGGATAACTTTATGGGTAAACCAACTTCTACTATCCCCCGGACATACCGCATTAGATTAGTTATATTCCATTGAAAATCAGGATCGCTAGGACTCTTAAGAATTACTCTTGCACTCAAGGAACATCTAAGAGAAACTCAGTTTATTTGTTTCTTTTCTCTCTCGCTTCAACCTTAAGTTCCTTACATTTGTAGGACGACTTACGAATATATTTTAGTTTCGTCCTTGAAAACAGAAGGCAGAGTTTTATTGCAAGTGTTTAAAATGGTTTCTTGGCGTAAAAATGAGCAAAAATAACCAGCGTCGTCTTTAGTGGTTCCTTTCTTAAGTAGGTCTTTTCTGTCATCAAACCTCACCATTTTAATCTCCACCAGACATAATACATAACTACATATAACTACTTGTACATAACAACATGGATGAGTTCAATATAATTCTGAGCATAAAGGATGAACAGGAAGCCCATCAAGTAAAATAACAAATGCATTTGGTTGATTTGACATTGCATGATCCAAAATATTAGTTTTGAGGCTTCATATTCTGAGTTCTTGAATCACAATCAAAGTGATTTTCTGATTGAGCAAGAATCTCATGAATCAGGAAACCAGGCATCACGGGTAATCACACAGCTGTTCTTCTAGATCATTGACAAAACAGCAAAAAGTAGCTTTTTGTCTCTGTTTGGGTGTGCATTCTGATTGGCTGTGTGATTAGTTGAGGCCTGTGATTGGCTTGTTAGACTCACGGCGAGCGGATCGGCTGTGAAACTGGCGACGCTGCTCCTCATCTCATTCTCTGTGCCGCGCAGAGGAATCAGAGAGACATTACCCAGACGTGCGTCCGCAGGCGCTGAGCGGCTAACAGCTCGAGTCTTCAGCCACTCCGCAGGCCACACACGACCCCCGTTCTGGTGGACAAAGAAATCATAAAGATAGAATTAGCTTCTATTTAATAAGAGATCTGAAATAGAGAGGAAACATGCTGACAAATCAAATCAGCTTTATCATCACATCATCAACAGCATGTGTATTAAATATGATTAGGAAGGGGACACTGGAGTGCAAGATGCTTTAAACAAATGTTACACAGATGTATCCCAATGCATATGATGTCAAGATAAATGGTAATAGCAGATGTTCCAGGGTACAATCACTTACATCTTCTTCTTTTTCTTTCAGCTGTTCCCAGTTTAGGGGTTGGCACAGCGAATGAATTAGAACTGGAACATACATGATTCTCAATCTTTTTTACTACTCTAATAAATTATCTTTAAAAAAGTTTTTTTTTGGGCAATGCTTGATATATTTTTTAGCAAAACTCCGGCTTCTTTTTTTTTTAATAAATATTTTTCCCATTACATTATGCAACCAGGGTTCCAGGGTTTTCCACAAGAAAAAATACAATACCGTGTATTAAATTTAGTAATTTTTTACAAGTATTGTCAAGTGTTAAGACACAATAAAAAATCATAAATCTCCTACAAAAAAGCAAGGACAAGGTCAAAACAATGTCAAAGTTGTATTTTTGTGCCAGAACTTTGAAAAACACTAGCCATGTCACAGGTTTTGTATCACAGGTCTTGTATCACAGGTACTTCCAAGCGTTATCCCTTCTTTAACCACTAGATGACTATTATGGCATCGATTTGGGGTCTCTTTTGGATGAGTTTAAAACCAAAAATATCAAAAGTTAAAACCTTTTTGAAACCTAAACATTATAATTGATATTAATGGGTGGGTTGCGTCATTATTACTGAATTCAAAACAACCGGTGTTATTGGCACACACACCAGCACATCCAGAGACTTCTAAGGGTAAAAACACCAAACATCAAATCAATATTTTCAGCAAAGTAGAGTCAGACGGTAACTGGTCAGGCTTAGGACCGATTCGAGGAGGACACCCCTGCCAAGTAGAGTCCATCAGAGAGATGGAGGGTATGGATGGGGTGAGCCTGGTACGCTGGGGATGCTGATGAAATTCTGTAATCAATGTAATGTTTACAAAGGAGAGTGCCCAACTGAAGAACCTAAAAACAGGTTTAGAAGTGTTTCCTTTAGCGTGCTGTTGAGCAAACAGGGGCCAAAAAGCCACAAAAATAAAAAACTGTAAAAAGGGACACTCGAAAGAAAACCTCCTATAGAGAAGAAGCCACCCCAACTTTTAGATTAATCCAAAAACGACTAAAAACTAGAGGGAAAGAGAGAATTACTTTCATTTGATGTATTTCTATTTTCTCAAAAAAGCTTCCCATTCCCATTCAGATTCATTTTTCAATTGAATTGAATGCAAATACACCAACTTATTTATTTTCAATTTCTATTCAGTTATATGCAGAAAGTAAAAAAGTGAAAGAATAAAAGGGCAGTGGGATAAAGCAGAGAAAATAGAAACACCTGTAAGGAGAAAAAAACAAATACACTTTTGCAGGAATGAAACTGAAAAATCAGTCTGGTGCAGATTTCTACTCTACTTCACACCAAAGGAACACCATCTTTTCAGGTATTATATGTCGGCGATAATTGTCACATCAGGTGAGAACAGCTTGTGCTAGTGCTGCACAATATTATCAATGACATTAATGCAAGACTGTGTGCCCCTGATACATAATATATGGCAAGAATCATGATCTTCCTTCTGAAGATAATGAAATACCTATTTCTATAAGTTTTACTTTCTAATTGCTTACTCTATTTCTAACTCTGTACCAGTTCATTCTTGTTCCTAATGAACATTTGTGTGATGCAAAGCTGACCTGGATGCTCATGAAGGTGGCGAACCATTCCCTCATCTCATTCTGAGTGTCGCAGCACAGGTACCTGATGAAGTACCAGAACAGAAAAACTTGTTCTGATTCTTTTTGAAGATCATTAAGTGTAATAACAGTAGATGAACAATCATTGAAGCTGGGAAAGAGCTTCAGTGAGAAGTCAAACCAGATCAAGATTGTGTACACTCAACAGAACTGATCCCAACACACAGAGAGAGAGAGAGAGAGAGAGAGAGAGAGAGAGAGAGAGAGAGAGAGAGACAGAGAGACAGAGAGAGAGAGAGACAGAGAGAGAGAGTCCGGAGGCACAAGGCGACCCTTCATCCTTGAGTTTATTTCTGCTGGAGTCTGAAAAACAGTTGCTCACTCACGCACACACGCACACACACACACACACACACACACACACACACACACACACACACACACACACACACACACAAGGCTTAAAAATACACTTGTTCTCACCACTGCTGTCTCTCCTGCTTGTCCTGTTTGTCACTCTCATAGACAACTGTCAGACCCCAACTATACACAGACAGAAAGACGGAGACACATTAAACTTCTTGCATGAAAAAGATTAGGCTAGCATTTTGGGGGATTTCTGACCACTCTCCAGAACAGCATTTGTGAGTTCAAACACTGACTTTATAATAATGACACAAACAATTCTGATCCTTCATGTTTTTATTGAGAACAACCAAAAAACCTACACAGTGCTTTTGAAAATTAATTGAACCCTTAGAATTTACTGTGAGCCAGAAAGAGTCTCATCGGTGAACTATTAGCTTCAGTAGTAGCATCCTCGTCATGCAGAATATGCAGTCTGCATCAGCCACCAACTGCCACAAGGGGGAACTATTTTCCCATTTTCTCACAAAAAAAGTTAATAAAAAAGATTTGAATAGTTGTTTGGTAATAATAAATTACCAATAGTTAGATATGCATATATCTATGTGTATATTCTATTTTTAAAACAGAGTTGAATAAATAGAAGATGGATCTTATTGATGCCAGTCCACCAAAGGAAACACTACTGAAGGAGATCCGTGTGGTTTATGAATAATATTTACGCGTTTAGAGTTTATCTGAGTTGTTTCTTATTCACGGCAGGTTCTTAGAATCATTTTCAAGCTTTGAACAGGGGTTTAAAACGCATGCAGTGTTGGGAAAACACAAAAAGGGTATTGGGTAAACTTCGAGGCTCCATTCTTACAGATGCATTCAAAAACCCATTGCAAGTATATTAGACTGTCAGAATTTAGTAAAATTGTGTGTCGGGCACATTTTGTCGGTCACCATAGTACATTTCTTCTTAGGGCACCCATTGGGGCAGCAGCACCCGATTAGATAACTATTTGAATTGTCTTGAAAGCAGACGGTAAACTTGTGCTGCTCATATGTGGCAAGGACAGATTAAAAAGTAAGTCAGAATAGAGAAAAAAGGCAGAAGACAGTCAACAATGGTGTCAACAGTCAACCGATGCATTTGGGTTTTATGATCTCTGTAGAGACCCTCTACTGCAAAGACCATTCTAGTGCCCTAGAGATTTGCATTGCACTTCTCTAGGCATTGCACTTGGTGACGTATGTCATGAGCCTAAAGGTCCGTTACACACACAAAGTTTGGAGGGTTACAGAAGGTTAAGACATAGAGTTATTGTCACTCTTTGTTATATCACACTGACTATGAAATATTTGATAGTGAGGGTATTTTTGATAGTGCACTCCTTCATTATTGCAGTATGCTGCATGGATTTATATACATGGGCCAATATACTATATTTATCACATTATAACATTTCTTGAGTAGCAGGTCTTTGTTTCCTTAAGCTTTGCTTCTACGACCATTGTAGAAGTTCTGAAATATAAACAGCTCCTACATGTCCATCATCACACTGGTAGATTATCTGCTTAAATGGAGCTGTACTTAACTTAAAAATTAAAAATATCTTTAAAAAAGGAAAGTCAAAGAAGCAATCAGCTGTCTCACACTGACACTCGCTGGTCAAAAACTACACTGGAACACCTTCATATCAAGCTTTAGTTGAATAATGAGTTAATAGAGATCAGATACTGAATAATTAAAGGAACATGATATCCGGCTCATGACAGAATGTTTATTTCAGTTCATTTAGAACAGATTAAAAATGATTCATTTAGCAGTGATCATGAATAATTAAACTGACCAGGTGGGTGGGCGTTGTTTCTTCTTGATGCCCAGATAAACTTTCAGACACTTGACTGGCCACTCTCTCTCTGGACGGTTACTCTGCAGACAAGAACAAGCAGCGATGAGGTCAAACAAATGAACACACTCCTGCTCACACCCCAAGAGAAAACCCATCACCTTAAACCAGCAGAACCTCACCCACCCGACCCTCACCAACAGTGGGCAATCTTGAAGCTTGATAGTGCGTTCAATACTTGTTTCCAAATGCAGTTTTAGCACAAATCAAAGTTTCATAAAATGAAAACAAATATAAACAGTTTGAGGTGTTTTTGTGAAAACTGAATGACTGTAAATCTCCTGATGCAAACTCCAATTAAAAAAAAAAAAAAAAGAGCGCACTAGACTTGTGATTCTGTAGGTTAGGGAAAATACATAAACCACATTAGTTTTATTTTCAATAAAATCAAAACAATAACTGAAAAAGTGTTTCAATTTCCGTTTTTTAAACCACAGTAAAAAATTCGTTGGTTTTTCAAATATCAAATCATGTAAAATGAAATTACGAGCTTGAGGGGTTTTATTATTTCAGATTTTCCCTTTCCTATGATTATTCAGCAAAGATATCTTGTGTAACCACCCAATATCCAACATGGCCTGCTTCTGTCAATCGTACCTATACGTTAACATGTCATAAAAGGGGAAAGACTTGCATCAAATGCAAATAAACAGCAAGGCTTAGGTCTTTTCCACTTATTTGACTCTAAACCTGTAGAAGTGTGAGCAGATAAGAAATGTGCTGTAATCCTCACTTTTCTGAGTTGGACAGTTTTGAACTCACTATGTTGGTGAACTTTTCTATGATTTATCATGAAGATCTTCTCTCACTCATTTAAGGGCTTCTTTTAATGTCCATCTAAACCAAGACCTTAGAAGGGCCAGCGTAGAAAAAAATTATATTCAATTAAGTAAAATTTCTGTTTTGTTCAAGCACCTTCATCACTTCACTTCATCGCAGTGGCGCTTACAACAAAGATGTAGAACTCTCTAACTAATTATTTTCCCTTTTTCAGGTTTAAAAACTGAAAATGAATTTAACTCATGTTTATGTTTTGAAATATGGTAAAAAAATAAATAAATTAAATCCGACCACAAAAACTCAATACACTCTTCCAACTAAAACTCCAAACTGAAAGAAAACCACCACTGAGACCCACTGAACCACCACTTGGAACCCCCGAACAACAAGGACCACACTCCCCTCTCTCTTTACTCACACTCTGCAGATCTGTGCTCGGCTGTTTGGTCTGGTTCTGATTCTGTGAGGGTTTTAAAGGGAACCATTTTACTCCTTTACTCTAAAATACTCAACATTTACGTCGCCATCATTTTAAACACAGAAGAAATTCATGTATTTGTTAAATCCCCAGCGCTCTTGTCTCACATACCCGGATCTCTTTGTAGAGTCTGAGGGAGGACTCGGTGAGTATGAAGTATCTGTCGTTGAAGTTTGTGTTCAGACTCAGAATTGAACTGGAACGTTCCTCCCTGAAGCGAAGCATCCCGTGCCTGGACACCTCCACTTTACTGGCTGAGCATATGGGAAAGAAAGAGAGACTCAAGTGAATAATAGAGAAACCTTGAAGCTAAAGGATTTAAGAACTTCATTTAACACCATTTTAGTGTCAGTTGTTCTGGGTTTAACAACAAATCTGCATGATAGATAACTTGAGAAAAAGTGGTAGTAACAGTAACAGTGGGTAGCACTGCGGCCTTGCTGTTAGAAGGATGCCGGTTTGAGGCTAGCTGGTGAGCTTCCAGAAAAAAGTTTGCATGTTCCCCCAAACTCTGGTACTCTGGTTTCCCCCAAAATCCCAAAAACATGCATCAAGACAACTGAATAATCTAAAGTCCCAGATGTGCACTGGAGACTGGCACCAGTAGACCCCCATGACCCAGAAAGAGAACAAGCGGGAAAGCAGATGAAAACTTCAAACATACACAAATGAATACAATAAATGCTATGAATAAAATAAAAAATAAATAAATGTGTGCATAATTATGAAACTATAAATAAATATATGCAGAAAGTATATTTCTACATTCAAAATCAAATGTTTTTATTTCACATTATCCTCTAATGGTAATTTATTTATTTCCACATTTATGTACTTCTGCATCTGAATGGTTATTATGTGGCCAATCCTAACTGCATTCTAAACACGGCAATCGAGCATCAATTCTTCACAGAGTACTATGTAGTTCAGGTACAACCTAATATTCAAACATAGAAAAATATTTACAAATGAAAATTAATAACTTTGTCTCACCAAGGTAGATGAGCATGGCCTCCATTGAGAAGAATTTCTTGACCAGCAGATGGCAGTCTGTACCCAGAGACTGAAAGATGGGGAGGACTCTCTCCTGGTAGTGCAGCGGACGCTCTGTGACACAGAGCACACAACAGTTAAAATCAATAATAAACATTTAAAAAGCCTCTCGGTCCATCCCTCACCCATCTCCTCTCTCTCATGGACTTCGAAGCAGCTCCAGTAATCTTTTTCCTTCACAGTGATTTTCCTTCGGTCCAGGATCTCAAAGGTCAGTTCTGCTGCAGTCATTGTTGCTGGAATCTAAAGAAAGGTCAGAAGGTCTTATCCCCGTAAAATAGTGGACATTTGGAAAATATTCAATCCTTCTTTGTACCCATCCTTTCTTATTACCCTCTGACTCGTATCTATTACATAAAATCTACCAGACTCTTGGATGTGCATGTCTTAAGTGATTGCAACTAAGTGTGATTTTGACCCTGATGAGGAGTGGGACGGAGGGAGACGCACCTTCACATGCTGTTCAGCAGTTTCCTTCCTCTCCTCCAGGTAAACGGTACAGATGAAATCCCCACTGCCCTGAACACATATAAACAAACATTGTTGGGCCAATTACACATTAAGTTGGTTGTATGGTTACTAGGGTGATCTACGGTGAAAAATGCTGTGTGGCTGCTAGGGCGATGTGGATGATGCTGTATTTTTGTTGCGTTATTATTACTAAAGAAATAATGAAGATGCTAATTTGGCCTTAGTGTGCTTTGCATGAAGTTGTGTGGTTGTAAAGGTTATGTGAATGTTGCTGTGGGGATATAACGTGAAGGGCGATTGGTGGTAAGAGTGATTTAAAAGATGCTATGAGGTTGCTAAATTAATTTGGGGGATTGTTTGTGGAAAGATGATTTGGGAGAATCTAAGCGGTTATAATAATTTGGAGGATGTTGCTAGGATGATCTTTTGTGGTTAATCGCAAAGTCGCTGTGTTGTTAGGATGATCATCTGTGTCGTCTACAGTGATAAGGAAAATGCTATGTAGTTGCTAGTATGTTATGGAGCATACAATCCAGTTGCTAGGTTAACTTGAAGGATGTTGTGTGATTGCTACAGTGAATTGGAGGATGAGTGTTGTTGTCAGCATGATAAAGTGGTTGCTAGGGTGATCTGGAAGATGTGTGGTTGCTAAGGTGATGTGGAGGATGTGTGGTTGTTAGGGTGATGTGGAAGATGTGTGGTTGCTAGGGTAATGTGGAAGACGTGTGGTTGCTAGGGTGATGCATGGTTGCTAGGGTGATGCATGGTTGCTAGGGTGATGCATGGTTGCTAGGGTGATGCATGGTTGCTAGGGTGATGTGGAAGATGTGTGGTTGGTAGGGTGATACGTGGTTGCTAGGGTGATGTGGAGGATGTGTGGTTGCTAGGGTGATGTGTGGTCTCTTACCGATCCAGCCTTAGGAGTAAGGTTGTCTCTGAGCTTGATGATGTACGTGATCTCATCCAGCTGCTTCTTCAGCTGCTGCTCATTTACCTGTAGTAGAGACATAATGGTGTTTGGTTTGCAACATAACTCCCACTCGATAAAATCCACACAAACAGAAACATTTGATTATATAAAAAAAATATTCAAACATTGTTTACTTTTGTCAAATAAATTATTTTCGAATCGTATTTGTGTGCCTGCATACAGTGAAGATGGTGATGTAGTGCTGGATGAGCTCCTCCACAACGCGGCCAGCACTATAATCCTTCCCGTCCGCCTGGAAGAGCGTCGGTCCAAAAACAATTGCCAGGTTATGAAGAGTCATGTGATTGAGATCTGAGAAACACTGCACACTGAACACATAGATGAACACAAACACAAGTCAAAGACTCGCTTCACTTCTGGGAAAGGAAGTGACAAGTGAAAGAGGAAGTGTGTTTCTCACCAGTATAAATGATTGACCAATGCTCGGAGCGTGGCCTGATTCACTCGGGGAAGATTACTGAACAGCAGACGATACTGAGAGAGACGACTGCTCTCATCTGAAATACCTGGCAATAGCGCGCAGCAATAAGTTGAAAATAACACTTCAGAATCAAGAAAATCAAACCTCATCAGCCAATAAAATATACCTTAAGTACTTATTAAAGAAAGCACAACAAAACAGGATATAGATGAAGCACAACTCTGAGAGCACCTGAGTTACACACACCTGTAGCAGCGAGCCAAGCATGCGCCTCAGATCCAAACAGCCCCTCCTCTATGTCCCTGAAGAACCTCTTAAGAACATTGGAGACATCATCTACCTGATGTTCTGCCTCTTTAAGCCACATGCTGCGAGCATCACAGCGGAAGCTTTCCTGCAGGGTGGCGATCTTACTGTTCACTCCACTCTTTCGATAGATTCCTTCTGACGTCAGCCCTAAACAACAGGAAGTTAATTTAGAGTGAAAACAATTTTCAGATCTCTCCAGAGATATAAAATCCAATAAAATTCAAGAACATTCACAAAGTTGTCCTAAACCGCCGCTTTGATATCTTGGCTGTGGGCTTTGGGCCATTGACCTGCTGAAAGGCTGATTTTTACATCTTTCCCTCAATCCTGACTAATTCTTCCTGCTGCTGAAGAACATCTCCAAAGCATGATGTTGTTACCACCATGCTAAACTGTAAGGTGAAACTCATCCAATTAGTGAGCACTAAAGAGGAGGATGGGACTTGTTTCACACAGCCAGAAAAGAACTGTCAGCACTGTGAAGACAGATGTTTTTGCTGGCTTTGCAGAAGAATAACAAAGATATAAAAGACCGGTAAACAAAAATGTCTCTGTGTGTCAATAATGTTTTATCAGATGTTATTATGCAAAAGGCAACATCTGAAACACATGAGCTCTTCTGCGCCGTTTTCAGGCAGCTGTTCCTGGTTTCAGGACCCATAGGTGCCCGTAACTTTAGCCTGCCTGAAATCCCTCTCTTCCTGCACTAATCTGTGTGCTACTGAAGAAGCTCTTGACCTGTTTGCTACAAATGTTTACTTTATTGTTTTAATTTATAGTTATTATTTTTTGTAGATATGTTGATGTTGATTTAGCAAAATAAGGCGAATTCTATATACACCCATTATTTTATCTCTTTATGCGATCCATACAAAGAATGCTAAAAAAAAATTGAATTTGCAAAGCCATCAGAACCGAAAACCGTGGCATAAAACCACGTGAGCTTTGTGTACCGTTGCATCCCTACTAAGAATAAAAACAAAATGGCCACTGCCCCAGTTGTGACACCTCCTCCATCTCTATTGTCAAATTGACGAGCAGTACCTGGTTTTCTCCAAAGGAACGACCGACAATCACCCCAGTGTTCAATCTTTGTCTCATCAGACCAGACATTTTTTCATTTCATTCAAATGCTCCTGGAGGCTGCTTTGTGATTGGTGAAGTGCTGCAAAGATGATTGTTTTTCTGGAAGGTTATCCTCTCTCCACAGAAGAACACTAAAGCCTTGACAGAACATCTATTGACAGATGTTGGTCAACCCTAAAGCTAATACAATTGGTCCGTTCAGATTGGGACAAGTCCTGGAAGTTCTGAACTTCTTGCATTGAAGATACTGAATTGCAGATTTGTGTTCATATTAAGATGAGCAACATAGCATTGTAAATAGTTGAGCTGTGATTGTTTTGTAGTTTATTAACATGATGATTATGTGAAGAATTGAATTCTGTGAAAAGAATGTTATAATCATACAAAATGCTCTACTTAACGGAATAGTTACCATATTGCGTGATAAAGTGTATGCAACGGTCCACAGTTACGGGAATGTCCCCCTCAGTCAGCTGCTGCTGGCTCAGAGAGTCACCTGATCTCCCTGCTGCTCTCTGAATGGCCCAGAACCAGCCCTGGAAATCCAGCTTGCGTTCACCCGCCAGGTACAGTGTCCTGCACAAACGGCACAAAGAGGCCACCAAACAAGATTTTATAATAAAGACCGGATCCAATTGGACGAAAGAGAATAATTTAGAAACAGAAGAAAATAATATTAAGATATCTGAATCACAAACTGAATCGTTTTGAACTGAATCATAAGGAGTTAGATCATCTTAACTCAAGTCAATCATGTCCATCTGAACACAACCATAATTCAGTAAATCATTTTTTAATCAAAGAGAATATAATCCCAAGTGAATCATTCAAAATTCAACTGAATCATTTGAAGTAACTAAAACAAATCAGTTTTCCTTCAGAAGTGAATCAAATTGCTCTGCAACAGTTCAGATGAGTTTGAAACACCTACCGCCCTCGCTCCACCAGTACCAGGACTTCATTATCTGGCTGGATTGCTGCAGAGGGAACAATCAAGAGAACATTTGTTATTTGGTTTCAAAAGTTAATCTATAGATGCAATTCTGAGCATGTTAAGTGACAGTGACCCCTTCTGTAACTCACAGAGCTCCAGCAGCTTCTGCAGGTCAATGCTCTCCTGCGAGGAGCTAGGGGGTCTGTTCTCCTCTAGCATGAACAAACTGGAGCCGGCCAAGCAGAACCAGCCCAGTCTCCAGATCTCTCGGTTTAGTCGATCCTTGAATCGCAGACGACCAATTCGCTCAAAGTCCTTCAGAAGAAGATCCTCCGCTGCAGCTGGAATGAACGACTGCAGAAAGAGATTGAAACTGGCTTTATTTTAATAAACATATTTCAGGGGTGGCGTGCATTAGAAAATGCATAAATCGTTGTTGATTTATTCAAATGAGTGAGACCAGAATTTAGCAAAATAAAACCAGGGCCAGCTTCAAAAAATGTGGTAAATGGAACATGCTGATGCCTCCTGTAAATGACCGTGTTTATTTACTGTACGCTTTGAGAGGCTGCTAGGTGTGCTGACCTTAGCGATGGACTTGACCCAGTCTCTCGTGGTGTCAGGATGATCAGAACCGAACAGATACAGCCGCTCAGAGTCTGAGTACAGCTCAAATGAGTGATCGTACCTGAAACCCACACAACATTAAATCAATAGGAACTAAACTGAAAGTACAGCTGGCAATTGTGGATTACCCATGAGTCTCAGGCGGGTTGACCGCTAGACAGACAATCTCTCTGGTCTTCAGGCCTCCGTTTGGTGTGGCGTTCTTATCGTTCTCGTAGTAGCTGAAATTTCCATCATTCAACACACACCAGCGTCTGCTAAACTCTGTCAGAAGGATGACGATATTTCTGATGAGGATCTCAGAGATAACTCACAATAAGAAAATTGAGCTGCTTTTGTTCTATGATTGTTTTTCTGGGCACCTCTCTTTAACCTGCCTCACGACCCAGCATTCCATAGACATGAGTGATATACACCAATTCACTTTTTTGTGATAATTAATCTGGAAAAGAATTGCATTATAAATATATGTTATGTGCCCTGCAATGGACTGGCGACCGGTCCAGAGTGTACCACCCGCCTCTCACCCAATGTGCACTGGAGATCCCAGTGACCCAGAAAGGGAAAAAGCGGGTTGGAAAATGAATAAATGAATTTATGATAAAATTAAAAATGCAAATAAAATAAACCCTATTAATTTAAAAATAAAAACTGAAACCCGCTGAATTATAGTGAGCACAACAAAGTTAACAGAGCTGAACAATTTTTAAAGCAGGTGAATCATAATAATGTGAACAGATTGTATTGAATTGTACCATTTTGTATTAAAGATATAGACACATTTTGTTTTCTTAATTCACTGAGTTGAATTAGATCGTCCTGAACTCAAATCATATTTATCTGAACTTATTCACTTTTAATGAAAAAATAAAAATAAAAAAATAAAAGTTTATTGGACTTAAATTTTATTGGACACACCTTCTTTACCCTTTCTCTCTGTTATTGGTCGAGCCATGGAGGCAGTCTTAAACAGGAAGCCATTGTGCGTGATTGATGGTGGCGCCATGTAGTGGACCGTATCTATAGAAACCTTGATCTCTGACCTTGGGATTTCTGGAGGTGAAAGGAGTCAGAAATAAAATCATGAATTGATAAACGACTAATACACATGGTCTCTCACCTGTATTTCTGTTTTGCTGGAGCATCTCCAGTTGCACCAGTTGACTGTAGTGGGACGCCAGGGCGATGGGCGTGGGAAGAGCAGGGTCTCCCGATTCACAGCTCACATCAGCGCCACAGAAGATCAGAGCCAGCGTCTCACATACATCACTGGACTGAACATTAATGCAAAGTGCCTGAGAAGAGAAAGAGGTTTCAGTCATTCCCAAGAGTAAGAATTCAGCAGTTTGGGAGCCGTAGTGAAAAAATGAAGATCTCAAGAGCTTAATGAACTCCAGGGCGGAGCTGTGGAAGGAGCTAGTGTGTGGTCGCAGATTTTTGAAGTCAATCTCTATAGACCTGCAAAGTTCACTTGGATTTTACATCCAAGTGCAATGCAAAACGTTAATACAGCAGAGTGCAGTCTCGGGAGATCATCAACCACACTTTTATAAGTGGCGTTCTGATGGAAGAGTTTTGGTGGTAAGGGATTATGGTGCGGGGTTGTTTTTTATAGGCTTAGCTCCAGTTTCAAAACCTCTGAAAGCTTTGCCAACTTTGTGAGAAGTTTGTAGACTGGTCCTTTCTGTTTCAGTGTAGCTGTGGACCTTGGTGAGGAAGAACCTGAGAGGCCTGACCTCATGCCAATAATATTAAAAATAATAATCAGATATTAGAGAGTACATGATCCTCTAAAGAGATGGTTTTTGAGTCAGGATTTAAATAAAGAGAGTAAATCCATATTACAGACGTTCATGGGTAAAGAGTTTAAAAGTTTGGAAGCACATTGAAGGTCAATGTATACTATACATATTAGAGCTGTAATCAGGCCTAAAAAGGTTGTGCCACCCGGCCTTGTGAGAATATAGCCCAACCTGAATCCCAGCCCATTTACAGTGTTATTTATGAGCCAAAACCCGACCTGAGCTTATTCAAATGAACAGTCATGAGGCGGAGGGCAAAGAAACACCATATACAGTAGAATGATAAATTCAGCAGTTGTTTCACGCCAATTTACGGACAATAATCACTTCATGATTAAAAGTTTGTGTGCCAAACCTTATCAGGGACGACGGCAATTTAAAAGCATGGACAGTGATTTGTGTCCATCAGTTCATCTTTAGAGAAAGAGAGACCAACAAATATGCTCCACAAATCATATTTAGCATAACAATATACTATTTTCAGGTCCCGGTAAAGATCTTTCCCTATACTATACATACAATCTATCTGGACACAGAACTTTAAAGCATAGCTTGATATACACATCTCAAAAATGTTAACTATGCTTAGTGTTAATGCCGTCCCATGATGTGACTGAATTCTGGCACGCATTTGAAGCCGGTGTAAATAAATAAAAAATAAAGAAGAGTGATGCAGTGGAAAAAACATCACATCACCAAACCTGAAACCTGGGGTGATCACTTGCTTACACTCAATACAAAGAGATGGAGAGATGCACGCTTAAGTGCTTCAAAGATCCCTCAGATATGAAGGTTCCACACCTTGCATAGATTTAAAAGCAAAAGAAAAAAACTTTAAGCTGTATCCGGAACTCCACTGGGAGCTTAAACAGGATCTTTGGTGATGATCTTAGGGCAAGACTTTCGTTCATTTATTTTTCCCTTTCGGGGTCACAGGGGTTTGATGGTGCCCATCTCCAAGACAGAGAGACTATTTAAATCTGAATATCACTCAGAGCCGGAGTGTGGTGATCCCACGGCAGAGGAATCCACAGCTCAACCTGAGATTGTAACATGAAGCGCTTCTCTAAGTGAAGTCAGATGTGCTTCTGAGATCATGAGCTCTGGGTCTCATCTACAACATCTGCAGGGATTGAAAGGAACCAAAATTAACTATCTGCATTAGGAAAGAGAGGGAAAAGCCAAATGCTCAGGTTCAACGCTGTTTACTTTATCCACAATACTTCCTGGAAAGTAATACTGGTTTATCATTGAATTACTGAACAAAACTATCAATCAAACCAGAACATGTTTGCATCATGAGTTTAATATTACATGATGATGATGATGATAATGATAATGATGCGGAACATAACACCAGAAGCAGATGTGTTAATGTCAGCAGCTGGATGAACTGTAGAACCAGGATGAAATGAGTCAACCTTATTAGGTAGCATACTAGGTATAGGTACACAGTAAAATCCTAAGAGTTAAATTAACTCTACTCGGAGTATATTTGGACCCACTCTATATAGAGTTAAACCGACTCTGAGAAAGAGTAATTTAATAATCTATTTTCTTCATGTTTTTCCAAATCTGCATGGAAAATGCAAACTAAATATTAACTATTCAGAGAGGGACCAAGTCCACTCCAGAAAGAGAAAAAACAGACAAAAATAGACTGTTTAGTTCAAATAGACTTATTTAAATAACTCTCCTTCAGAGTAGGTTTAACTATATAGAGTGGGACCAAATACAGTCTGAGTAGAGTTATTTTAACTCTTAGGATTTTACTGTGTAGCAGCTATTTTTAAAGATGTGAGTAAAAGTACAGAAAATAAACCGCTATGAGGTTCACTGAAGTAAAATCTAAAGTATCTATGAAGTGACATTGCAACTTGCAATTTTTATTTTATTATGTCCTTCACGACCATATTACAATATTTTTTCAAAAGCTACATAAAAAAGCAATTGTTCACAAATGCTGAGTTTTTTTCAGAGCGTGAAGAATGCATCTTGTGATTGTTTAAGTGAGAGGATGTTTGCACAGCTGAAGATCAACCTTCACTCAACACAGCAGGAATGGAAAAGAGAGAAAGAGAGATGCACAAATATAAATCCTAGCTTCTAATACAACAGCAACATCATAAAGGTGCAGCATGTAAGAATATACAGTAAAATCTCATTAGAGAATCATCACAGAAGAGATAGAATGACAATCATGAAGTCAGCAGTGCTTCATAATAAAGACCAACATCAGCTGCACCCACATCCAAGCAGCTTCAGTGGGATGTCTGTTTTTTTCATTTACTGGAAAAAAACCATTTACTCTATATTGTAAGAGTGATTGGTGATTGGTTTCCTGCAAAGAGAATGACAACTGAAGGCTGGTTCTTTTGGTAACATGAGTAGGAAGTAAAAGAGTTGCTCAGTGGTGCTTAACCCACATTTTCATTACAACTTCACACAGGAAACAAGAAGAAGAGCTGAGAGAAGACAGACAGTGAAATTTAAAAAAAAAACATAGATGAGCAGTTTATACTGTTGGTGGTTGATCACATGGAGCGATTTGAAAAACGCCATTAAGATTACAAAAATGTGGAGAAAAGAGATGATTTGTGGTGCACTATTGCCTTTGACCACAAACGCCATTTTCAGGCAGGCAGTGTCATTGCCTCAATATTTCCAGCACCCTGCTGAGAAGCCATCCAAAGATTCATGCAAATCTCAATTAATAAAGGCGTGCAGAAGCCTTAAGAGGCATCACACTTATGTTCTAACTATTTTGGGAAAACAAAAAAGACGTGAGAACATATACGACAATCACCAGCCACTTACATTATTGAATGTGTTTCCTCAGCTGCTTTTCGATTGGTAATAATGACGTACACCCAAGAGTAAAGAACATGAGTGGAAATAAGCAGTGAACAATTGAGAGTTGCATCCAAATTTAATCCAGAAACCAAATTTCTATGAAGGCCTGCACATCCTTATAAATCCATGTCTGTCCACAAGACACAACTGCCAAACAGAACATTGACTGTATATAGAGTGAGTATGTCACCCATACATTTTCTATGAAAGATTTTTCACTTCAAATTGGGAAAGTTCAGTCTTCATCTTGAGAAATGGGCAAAGGATCTACAGAGACGGTACGTGGGTATATAGATGCTGTATTCATGATTGAATAGCTGAAAGTTTCAAAGTGTTAAATACAGTCAATGACTGTCACTCAAAAATCTAGGCCCTTAATTTTAGTAAAATTGTAAGGCAAATGAGGCTTTATCAAGCACCATGGTTTTATTTTTTTTTAGGTACTGTATAAAGTTGGGTATTCTGTGATGGACTGTTGGCTCGCCCGAGTGGGAATAAGCGGGTAGAAGATCAATGAATGAATGAGTTGCGACTTATATTGCCACTTGCAGTTGACTACAGTGATTGGTTAAAGATAAAAACTTAAAATGGTTTTAATTACCACTGGATATTTTGATGTGAAGCACATTTTTTGTTTTAGTTCAGATCATGTTTTAGCTACATTTCTAGGCCTGGAAGTGTACAGAGACCAACTCTGATCAGGTCTCCGTATGCTTTTTTATGTTAATGGTAAACACTCGAACCAGAAAAGAAAAAGTAGTCAGATAAGAAAGAACAATAAAAATGATTTTTCCAGAACTTAATTGTTGTAGCTCTTTAAAAAGCTGATTGTACAGAGACATTTTGTGATCAATATTGCACTTCCACCTACTATTGCAGCAGAAAACTTTTTTTGATCTTTAATAAACACTCAGATATATTTTTTATTGATGCTAAAAAACCTTTCTAACCAGACAGACTGAGGACATCAGCTGCTAGATCATGATGCTCACCATGGCACGGTCAGGGGTTTGAGCCCCAGGGAACCACAGACACAAAGATCTTTAAGAAGAGAAGGATGTGGTAAATAAACCATGAGACACACAACTGTGTGTGCGAATCTCCTCCGAATTTCACAGACCACCCACATTAGAACCACACAGAAGCATGAAAGAAGACAAACACTGGATGTGACAGGAGACACACATCTTTGGGAGGACGTATAGCCTGGAAGCCATTTTCTACACCAGGACAAACAGACTGAGAGGAGATCGGCTTTCCAAGAGCTCTCTTTCACTCTGTGTGAGTGTGTGGGTGTGTGTGCGTGTGTGCGCGTACATGCGTGTGTGTGCGCATGCATTCGTAAGTCTGTTAAAGGTGCAATAAATCCAGAGGATCCACTAGAACCCCAAAAATACGAGGACACGGGTCCAATGAAAACACAGATGACATCAAACAGTGCCATCATATTTCTCACCTTCAGCTTACATAACACAGACACACCAGAAACCCCTGCTGCACATGTATCAACATGCCTTTTTAACATGAAGGATTGACATTCCAGTTGATGGCAGAGAGAGAAACCTCTGTCTGACCAGCAGCAACCACTGCAATAACTGCCACACATTTCCGGTGTGTCATCGGTTACGCCAAACAAGGTTAGCTGTTATGGTTCAAACAATCACCTTTTCTCACAAAGAAAAAAAGCATAAGAAGACAATACTTCTAGCAGTTATAGAAGAAAAAAATTGTGACATAAGAAAAATCAGCATAAAAAAGTGATGCACACAATTGAGTGTGAGAAACTTTTTTGTACGATAATCACCTCCACGAACTGTCTTGAGCAGCTGCCTTCCGAAAGAGCAGTCTCAAAAATCATCAAAATTTCTACACATAAAAAAGTGGTCATTACAAATTGTACAAGAGTACAAACAAAGATAAGAAGAGGGGGTAATGACAATGAAGCACACCCTTAAACCTTTTAAATAGTTAACAATGAACAGAATTAATAAAGTCAACTAATTTGCTTGTCCGATTAAATCGTGACATTGCGTAGTGCTTCCGGGTCCTGGCTCCCCACTCTCTCATTCACAAACAATGGTAGAGGGGACTAAAAATTTGATCATTCCTACAGCAAACAGTTTTACATCAAGCGAACCATTATGTGTACATTACTAGTAATGTGTTTACTTTTTATAAATTACATTTATAAAGTGGAAACTGCTGTTCAGAAACAAAAGTTAAAGGTTATTTCATTTTCGACTTTATAAACGTAATTCTTTTCAGGACACCTTGCCACTAACCTTTATTATTACACATTATTATTAGTAATCTACACATAAAGTTTTACTTGATTCAAAACCTTTTGTAGCTTGGATTTTTCGTAACTTTAAACATTCATATCTCGAGGTACCACTGTATTTTACATTTTAAGGTAAATTTATCTTGGCTACATATTTTCATTTTGGGTTACCAAAAAAGTCAGAGCAGTGCCTGCCTCAATGGAAAAAAAGTCAGATTTAGCTGTTTTTGTATTCAAAATGATCAGTCAACCAAGTTCCAGCGTTCTAAAAAAAATAAGTTCCCCCTGTTCGTCCATCACACCAACGCTCAAATGAAACTCAGAGTAGAAACAGAAGTGTGTCAGACAGGAGAGAAATTCCACAGACAAACACACACTAGCACGAATCCCTGAAACAATACACAGCCAAATGAACACACACAGCCCCTCATGAGCAGAACATGGACACGCCCACACAACAACCTCCAGGATCGACACAAAGCTGCTCATTGAGACTGAGGAACTTAAAACTGTTATCAGACGAAGAGAGGAGAAACAGAGAGAGAGAGAGAGAGAGAGAGAGAGAGTTGTGTTGGGTGGGTCTGACTTAACATTCCTCATTCTTCTGCACACAGACTCACACTCGCTCGCTGCACATGCTGTCGACACAAACTAAAACAAATAAAAGATTCTTCCAAACAAATACATGACAATCCTTTTCTTTACATTGAGACCATTATTAGAGCATTGTAGCTTGAGATACAGTGAGTAGTTTTGTAAGGTTAGGTATCGATTACCTTTTATTTGATGAAAAAGTCACAAAAGTGGATGAGTCAAAAGTAGCTTTCTATTTAACAGAATATTAAAAGTTTAGAGATACGCATTTTTAGTAAAAGTAAGGATCGTGCATTGTTTGTGGGAGACTCCTGTAACTGATTGACAAACTACACAGTCCATTGAGAGATCCTACCAACACCCCATGCTCAAGAAAGCTCATATACAGGAATCTTCAGAATCAAGTAGACATCTGAATGACTCAGATGAGAACTGGATTAAAATCAAATTATTCAAAATCAAGCAACAGATCATCAAACATGGAGCTGAACACAATTTGTGTTTTTCTGCAAAGTAGATAGGAAGACTGCACTGCACTGATGATGGAAGGGGCCATATAATGTCAACGAATGCTCTATGCTCTGCCATAATATTAAGAGCAATAAGTGGTATTCCGGAAAGAAGTCACAAGAATGGATCGAGAAATACAAATGGTCCTGGAGTGCCTTGCTCTGTTTCTAGACCTCATGCCCCAGAAAATCTGTGAAGGGAGTGTTTTATCCATTTTTTATGTTACTATAAATGTTGATATTAGTACAGTATATGAGATAGTATTTGATTATATGTCAAATATGCAGCATTTATTGTCCTGCATGCATTGGAGTTGGTGGGATACGAATGTATCTTCGCCATTTCTAATTATATTTTTCATTTGACATTTAACATTATGTTTCGTCAAACACTGAACAAGTTCAATCGGTTTAGAATGTGCCTTTACTGGACCTTTATCGACCTTCCTGAATTGATAGCAAACCTTGTGCAAACCGTAAGAAAAAAAAAGGTGATGGCAGCAATTACTGACTCTGGTTTTGTGAAAAGGAGCCAAACTTATTTCTGCAATTTGTTTTTTTGCTATTATCTATTATTTTGTCTTTTGCTGCATTAGGTTATTGAACTTATCATTACTTTTGTTGTAAAAGAAATACCAAAGAAGCTATAATAATAGAACAGTTTTAAAGTCCCATGGGCACCATGTTGTATAAATTACCCATGTATAAAACATTAAAACAAGGAACAAAAACGCTTAAAAACTAAAACAAGGTATAAAAACAGCCCAAATTCTAGAACAATAAAGCATGCTGCTGTTTTACCAAGAATCTGGCGATAAGATCCGAATCATGATTTGATATTTCACAATAGATTGCAATACTGTAAACCAAGCGATATATTGGGATATTTATCATATTTAGGGTAGAATTACATGGAACCACCATCTCAAATACCGTTGAACAACACTTTTGTGACTTTAAACACTTTTGCTTTATTAAATATCTATCAAATATGCTAAATAAAATTGTGTTGTGTATTTTCTTACATACCTAAAAACAACCCTTAAAGCTGTATATGCCACAAATATTAAACTGCACTAAACAACAGTTAAGTAAAATCTAGAGCCAACAAAAACAATCGCATTAAAAAGGTTCGATCAGCCTCTTCAAAATATAGTCAGCTAAAAAAATTGACCGTAAAACAGATACATTGATAAATGCTACAGTAAATACACTTAACTGCAGCTTAATAAACAACCAAGTAAAATCACTTCTTTACAGCACCCAGAATCTTCAAAAACCCAAATAAATGTGAACAAAACATAGACACTCAGAAACCAAACATCTGCAGTGCCCTTAAAACACCTGAAGAGAGAAGTTCCCCTTGAAGAACCAGAGGGAGGAACTTACGTGTGACAGCAGCTCCTGAGGTCAAGGGTTACCATGAGAATGTGAGTGATGTCATAAACCCTGGAGCAATAGAGAGCCACACAGAAACACACATGGCAGAGTCGACGCCGTGAAAGAATGAGAGCATGAGGAGCGAGAGAGAAGTGAGGGGCTGGGAGGGAGGACTCATGTATAGGAATGTCATAGCTGGGGGAGTGGCCTGGGGTAAATCATGATACCAGCTCATTCAATCACTTCAGCCTCAGGAACGAGAAAGAGAAGCACTGAAAAGAATCAGGAAGAGCTCTCTGCAACAGGATAAATCATTAAACAGAGGCTGCTCCTACACACACACACACACACATACATATATATATATATATATATATATATATATATATATTTGGTTTCACACCAATAATAAAACATGAGTGATTTTTAAGTGATATTATAAAACATACCAAGTTGAAAAATGTAAATGTTTCTTGACAAACAGTTTTCAGGTGCATACATTTTGCAAATAAAAGTGCAAAAAGTGCTAAAATTTGATTGTTTTGTTATGTCCTTGGTTTTTCAGCAGAGCAAGTGAACATCATTCATAAAAACCATAACATAAATAGATGTTGAGTCAACTGAAGTTGAAGTTGATTGTTAGAAAAGCTCTGTGGTCTGAACGGTTTATGGAAGAACAGTGAAACGAAGAGCGCTCTTGTGTTATTCGGGCTCTGAAATGAAAAGCTTAGCTACTCAGGTGACGATTGAACTGTGCAGACTATAAATAAATAAAAAAACACAAGAGGTTTCCTTTATGAAAGAGAACTTGAGTACTATAATGCTATTTAGAAGAGGACCTCCTTTCCATACATGTCTCAATGCACAGCATCACAGGAAAATCCATTGGTCTTGAAAGCTGTCTGTTTCATTCGAGTGAATGAAAGCAGCAGTTAGGAAAACATCAAACAAACTAGAGGAGACGACAATCCAAAAAAATCTGCTTTGCTTGCTGCACGCATGAAATGCAACTGATACACAATGTACCTGTCATGGATTTCTATCCAAAAGATTCTATTCGATGATTGATTCTGGAAAGAATAGATAACCTATAACCCTTAAAATCCAAGTAAAGATCAACATTAGTTCCTCATGAAATAAATTTGATCATGTGCCTTTTGTTCAGGGTGAATATCATCTGCTCTCATTCAGCCCCATCTCTCTCTATCCCTCTCTCTCTCTCTCAGTCAGTGTATAAATGAATGGTCCCTTTGTCTGACAGTTCTTCTCTTCCCACTCAAACTGCTGGAGGAATCCTGGGAGCTTTGCGAAGCAGATCTCATCACGCTGTGTTTGGTTCAGAGCTGTTTGTTGGACTGCAGCAAAAGCTTCCTGTCTGTGCGACTCACGCAAACTCAAGCGCTAATCAGCCTGTCCCAAACTGAAACATCCTATTGAAGCTGTTTAACTTTATGAGAGAATTTAACTTATTTTAGTATGCTGAGATTTAGCTGATTATTGATTAAAATATGCACTTCTTGTATTTTACAGCAGATGGCTCCCAACAGTCATTAGTCCAACACCATCAGTGTTCAGCCTTGTTGATCACCCAATCAGAATTAAGCATTTTCAAAAGTCGTCAGCCAATCAGAATTATGCATGCTCCCATAGTGTCATTCAATCTTAACAAATGTGTTCAGCCATCAGCCATGTCAGAATAATCATTAAATTGAAAAAGATTGGGTAATCAAAATCATGCATTCTCCCTTAGTGTCCTCATCAGCCAATCATAAACACACATTCAATCTTATCAGCCAATAAGCAATAACATTCACTCTTAAAATCATTTGCTAATCGGAATCAAGCATTAAATCCTAAATCATCCACCAATCAGAATCCGGCATTATATTTAAAAATCAGCAACCAATTAGAACAAAACATTGAAACCAATAACCTAAATATTTTTGGACACTCAAAATTAGGGAAGCACCGAAATTTCGGCCGCTGAAAATTTTCGGCCGAAATAGCATAATAGCATTAAAAAAGCACGAAAATAAAAGCTGAAATTGTTGCCACGCCTCTCCCATCCTCCAGTCTCGTTCGCACTGTCGTTACGTATCAAACACGGAGTATGGCTGCAGTTTAAAAACACTTCAATGTTTCAAATGAGGACAATTGCAATATTTTTGCAATTATTTTTCTTCTGTTTGTACACTGTTGTTTGGTACAGTAATTTAAAATTGAAGTAAAAAAGCAGCTAGGATTTTTTTACAGAAAGAATTGTATTTATTTAGTTTTGTTATTTTTAAAACAGCCTTGATACTGTTGTTTATTATCAATAAAAGTTTGATTGCTTATTTCATTTGTAGTTTTTTTAATACAAACAAAAATAAAATATTTTAAACATGTTTTTAAATGAAGCCATTTTCGGTTTCAGTATCGGTTTTCGGCCAAGTGCATTCAAAAATTTCGTTTTGGCCCAGAATTTTCATTGCGGTGCATCCCTAATCAAAATCTAGCATTCAACATAAAAACCATCAACCAGTCAGAATTAAGCAACCCAAACCCTAACCTCTAAATAAATGTTTTTCAGCAAATATGAATGAAGCATTCACCCTTAGAATTCTCAAACAACCAGAATCAAGCATTCAATTGTCCTCAGCCAATAAGAATCAAGGATTCACCCATGCAAACATTAGCCAATCGAAATCAACCATTTAACCTCAGAATGTTCATCAGCCAATAGGAATAAAGTCTTCTTTCAGAGTTTTTTATTTTAAATAAGCATTCCAGCTCAGACTGTTCCTCAGAAAACCAGGATCAAGCATTCAAACTACAGAATCATCAGCCAATCAGAATCAAGGAATCAACAAACAAGCACAAGAACATCCCTCGACCAACCCAAATTGAGCATAATTATAAAAACATTAAAGATTAGAAGCACATATTATAATTTGAAAGCATCAAAACAAAAGATTTGTTTTCTTGGAAATGGTATAGTTATGTTCATTTTCTGACATGTAAGCATCTGAAAATGTGAATAAAATTTAAATTCCTATAAAGTTCCTTACGTTGTTGAGCTCTCTCTGGTTGCCAAAGAGTGGGTGGTATCTTCGGTACTTCCCCTCACGATACTTGGCAGTGATGAATCGCCTTCGCTCCTCGCTGCTGCTGTTCAGCGTTAACTCTTCACTAGGGGGAACATTGGCTGCCCAGAATTGATTGGCACGCTCATTGCCGATGCTCAGGAAGAGCTGTGGAACAAAATATTATATAGTGAGTGAGGGGAAAACTGTGAGCCAGCGTTAACTGATTATTGGAAAGACTTAATCTGACCTCAGATTCAAATAGAGCCCCTGTTATGGATTAATGCAGTTCAACATTGCTCTAAGTTTGAGAAATTATTTGTGTATCAAGTTTTTTTTTCTTTAAGAAGTGAAAAAAAAAGTTGATTCATGAAAACAAAGCTAATATGTTGTGGCATACTATACTCCCCAACCACCTGTATGCTTAAACCAGACAAACCAAACTACTACTTCAAAACATTACAAAATAACAGGGGCTCTATAAAACCAACTTGAGAAAGTACCTGGATGAGCTCTTCAGTCCAAACCTTCCGGTCCATCTTGAGGCTGCGCACTTTGGAAATGTTCGGACCTAGACTGCGATGCTCTCCTGTCACACAGAGGATTAGGGAGAAGCTTGGTTGGATTAGAAAAGCTTGAGCAACAAAACGTTTAAACATGTTTTAGTAAATTTTCCCATTGATTTAAAAGGCAGTGGTGGTCTTTCCAGGCACTAAAACCCTCCTCGTATTCATAGTCCTATTCGTTCGTTAGAGAAATATCTGTATCAATTATGTATTTTGTGATTTTAATGCCATCTCCATTTGCCATTGCTTTTTCTCACATGACCACTGTACTAATTACAAAGCAAAGGACCTACAGTTTTTTCAGTGAACTCAGCAAGTCCTCTGAGAAGTCTAAGTCCCATCTGAATGTGAATGTCTGTAATGCCAAAAACATTTCGTCCAAAACTTTATTATGTGTTTTGGTCTGGGTAAACTGCCACACTAACGCTAGACTCTCAAGTAGTGTTTTCACCACAAGGTTAGTCCCTTCGAATCCATATAAGAGCCATTCCACCGAATGGATGCCATTTCTATCCCTGGGACTTTAAATAAAGAGTAAGCATTAAAATTGCTTCAGAAATCTATTTTATTACTAAGCAAAGTGTACAGCATACTATTCTTAGTCGAAAATTAGGCTACCACATAAAAATAGCAGTTACTGCTTGTCCACAGTCTCTGATGTGACATTTCACCAAAAAATATAACGACGGATCTTTCAAAAAGAACCTTTCTTTCTGGTCATCAGCTCACTGACTGGCCAGAAAACATAGTCGCTAGATGTGATTACATGAAGCTTGATATAGTTACTGTCTACAGGCATTTACTAATATATTTATAAACAAAATTCCCAAATCCATGATCATATAGAGAGAGGCAGATTTTTTTTTTCAGATGTATTTGGTACATTTATACTCATGGGACTGAGGCATATCTGTTTTGTTACCTGCACAGCGTTTGCAAAAGACGACGGCCAGGTTAACTGAAGCCCACTCTGGTTTGCCGGCACTGCAGTCAGCACACATCTGATTGGACGGTTCTTCCCAGATCCGCTCAGCTACCTCATAATTAGACAAAGATTCTGCAATGGAGTGATGCATGGACTCTATCCATTGATCCCTCAGCTGATCTGAGTCTGCTATAAAACTGCACACAAAAAAAGAGACATAAAATGTGACAAGATTTCTACTTAGACTTACAAAAAGTGACTTAAAGACCCCATATTATGATTTTGCATAAAATCAAAAGCGCTTTCTCGACATTTTTTGTCAAACATCTCCTTGTGATCAGTCACCAACAGCATTAACGCCTTGACATCCATGTTTTTTTTCCTATGTGTTCTTCGATTTCTTCTCTGTTGTTGTCGTCGTCGTCTTCTTCCTGCGCTTCTTTTTCTTTCCAGTTTCCTGTGCAAAATCGCTATGAAAATGTGGGATGAGGGACACAGAGCGGCTCTTTCACGTCCTACCTACGTCATCAAAAGAACCAGCTTTCATTGGTTGCAAAGCCAATCCGATAAAATTTCGGATCGAATATTCAGATTCAGTTTGTAGAGGCGTTTAAAAACATATTTTGATACAGAGAACACTAAAGTAGACCCAGTTTTCCAGAAACTGTCAACAGTGTTCTATGGTGTTAACACAAGGTGTTAACTGCACATCTGATTGGCATGTGTGGGACCATCTATTTAAAAGAAAGAAAATACAGTTGACAACTAACTAGCTCCCACTACTACACTCTTTGGAGAGGTTTGGGTGGGTAGGTGGTGGAAGGGGTATTGTAGGGTAGTACGTCACAATATCCTAGATAAAAAATTTGTTGTAATAATGACTGAGTAGACTCTTTCTTATTAAAGACAATTACTTAATACACAAGTACAATTTAAAAACACAATCTGTATCAAAGTTAGAGCAATGGTACACCCAAAATTCATAATAGGGGCTTTTTAATCGAAGTTTTATTATATTACCGTATTTTTCGTCTCATAAGACGCACTTTTTCTTCCCCAAAACTGAGGGGAAAAAGTTGGTGCGTCTTATCGAGCGAATGCAGAGCGCCGCGAATTCCGGTAACGGCCGTATGAGAGGCGTAAGAGCTCCGGAGCTAGGCCGAAGCCACGGCCATATTTGTTTACCCAGCGCTGCGCGCTGACGTCATCGCCCATCTCTGCCATAGCGCGGCCGTAACGAAAACAGGGGGAAAATACTACATTTCCCACAATGCCTTGGCTACGGTAGCCGCAGCGGTGCTTCCGCATCCATACTCACGAGCGAAACTGCTTTTGACTCTCGCATTTGAGTGATCTCTCACGCTACAAACCCGATTTTTCACGCTAAAATACATTTTAAGATGTGAAATGGGCACAGCTAATAGTTTATCTGCGATCTGTTTCTTGAGCCTGATGATAAGATGATGATCGATCTGCATCGCCTTCAGTCTGTGAGGGGTTTTTTTCCGCATGTGTTTTGACGTCAGGTGCACAGATGAGCGCGCGCGCTCTCTCTCGCTCTCGCTCTTGCTCGCGTGAGGAAAACAAAACGCTCTCAATGACTGAAACTTTTCTTTAATAAACTCAAACTCAAATCATCTCTCAACGGTACATCTCACACATGTACATACGAGATAACAAACATAACATGCTCTGCAATTGGGTAGTGTTGCTAACCAGGTAAGAGCGCATAAGGATCATATCTTAACACCATGCAACCGAATTGTCACTTAAATAAGCTATAAATAATGAGTTATTTAACATTAAGGAGTAATTACATTTATTTTACATTAAAATAATTATTAATTAATTATTAAATAATTATTATTTTACATCTGGGGGTGCCCAGATTCTTTTAAAGGTTTAAAGGGGGGCTCGACTAAAAAAGTTTGAGAACCACTGTATTATTACTAATGTGGGGGCAATCTTACTAGCTATTATTAGTAATGTAGTGACAATGTTACTGGCTATTATTAGTAATGTAGTGACAATGTTGCACTGGAACAGTGCTGGTGATAACGAATGGTGGACTTTAGAATGATGAGTGGGAGCAAAGAAAAACATTACAGCCTTTTTTTTTTGTTACTTTACTGTTCATGTTACATGTTTGACTGTTAACTTTTACACAGTCGATATAAAATATTTTACAAAAGTGTTTGGTTCAGAATCTTTTTTTTCTAGATCTTCCTCTTTTAAAATTGGGTGCGTCTTATGTGCCGGTGCGTCTTATGAGCCGAAAAATACGGTAATTTGTTTACATTATTCCCAACAAAAAGCAAATGTCGCACTCCCAAACTAAAGATTTGATGATTATCTCTAACTTGGGTTATTTAAAACCATGAAAATAAAAATAATGAAATTGAAGTGAGACCTGAAAATACGGTACGGAGTGGTGAGATCAAACGCTCTTCTCTCAATCTCCTTCACGTTCCCTACATTCATGTCAATAGAAGTGATGCCGATTCCCAAACGATAATCCTGTCAAACACAAATACAATCTCTGAAACAATACATTTAACAAACATTAAAAATGTTCACTTCAATGGACTGGCGACCTGTCCAGGGTGTACCCCCACATCTCACCCAATGTGCGATGAGATAGGCACTGGCAGACCCCCGTGACCCCAAAAGGAAATATGCGGGTTGGAAAATGAATGAATGAATAAAAATGTTCAATCACAAAATGTGTCCTGAACGTTGTTCAATATTACAGCCTCAATTAAAATTGGAGGGATTTTAATTTTCAAGATTCAATATCCAATCAACGACATGCTGAAGCTACCACTGCAATTTTGGCTCTGTGTTTATGGTTGAAAATCATCAACACATACACAACAGCCACAATGTGGGTTATGGTTAAAGTTGGTTAATAATTGTTTCTGCAAAATTTTAATTATGCCAACTGTGATGCTAACAACAGCAACATTGTCAATCGTGATGTAGCCTGGCCACATATCTGAAGAGAGGATCCCTCTCCTGTTTTCACTTGGAGCTTCACGGCAACAGAGATGTTTAAATAAATTTAATAGAAATTTACAAAGTCAATAGAAATACACAGATGTAAAGCTTCACCTCAGTGTTCTTATACAGGAAGACTTTATCACCGCAAACCACGGTGTAAAGTTTAGATCGCAAGCCTCGCAGCTCCAGGTATCCTTTCATCTCCGCGGTCACAGAGGGGTCAGAGGTCACCCCCAGCATTGGAGATGACATACAGCTCTTCAGAGCAGTCACCCACTCCCTCCGCTCCACTGATCAACACAGAGATTCGCAAACACTCATCTAAGAGCTCTGAGAGGACGATCACCACAAGAGCACAGCTGTTCTCTCTCACCATCGCTCTCGGCTCTGAAGAGGAAGACCCGATTGTGTGTAACCACCTCAAACTTCTGATCACCAACATTGAGCACTGTGGTGATGGAGGCCGTGGGGATGATTCGTTTCGAGTACACATCCTGAAAACACAGCCACAGACCCATTGACATTAAAATTCATTTAAGACTCAACTGTTGGATTCCTTTTCAAAATAGAGCATCACACCTTCAGAGCAACGCTGAACAGTGTTTCAGTTTCATTGACCAAATCCTTAAGAAAAACATATACACATAATATACACAAATATCACAGACCTTCTCAGTATCGAAGTATCTCAGGTACTCAGCATCCAGTTTTACCCAGCGCCGCTGGTAGATCAGAGATCTGCCCACATAAACACAGCCCATAATTCGAAATGTGTGAATGATATTACGTTTATCTGACATTTCTTATGTGAGCTGAGTTGTCTTTCTATAGGCTTTCCAGTTCTTTATTCAAGTAGAAAAAAACATTTTGTTTAAATCTCACCCCTGAGGAGGATTCTTGTCCAGCCAGCCCATTTTAATGACTGCAGCACTTGTTGAGATCAGATCGTCTTGAGGGAGTGAACCACACACTAGCCCTTTTCCAGGCAGATATACACTGTTCTGAGAGTTCAGACACGGGTCGTCATTCCATGAGCCACATCTGAAACAGAGGAAAAAATAACAGATTTATTTATTAATGAATAGTGTGTCACGGTTCAAATGCAGAGCAATACTGAACAGTGTTTCAGTTTCACTGTCCAAACAAACATCGCTATACTGAACAGTGTTTCAGTTTCACTGTCCAAACCTTCAGCACTACACAATAGCGTTTTCATTTCACTGTCCAAATCTACAGCACTATACTGAATAGTGTTTCAGTTTCACCGTTCAACCTTCAGCATTATACTGAACAGTTTTTCACTTTTATGGTCAAACTCTCCAGCACTATACTGAACAATGTTTCAGTTTCTTTGTCGACCCTTGCCTATGCAACCACTAATAATAACTTTTGTTAACCTTTCGAACTATGCTTTGTATAGCAACAATGATTTAAAACGGAAGTTTACTAATGTCATTGCAAAATAACATTCTCAAATTGCCAAATCTTGAGTGACAAAATTCAACCCTAGACGCATGTTGCAGAAATAATCACATATGTGTATTACTGACAGCACTTTATTTGAATATTTCTGGACTCACTTGACACTGACTGGATCATAGCCGTTAGCGTCATCATCCAGGAGTTCATCATCGCTGCAGATGCTGCTACAACGGGTTTTTGTCTCCTTTGGAACCATCAGGGACATCTAAGAGACAAAACAATGGTCAAACACTTACCCTTTGGAAGCTCAAACTATTCAAACTTAATCTGGAACGTGTTTCTGCAGAGCTTCAGAGAAGTGAAACACGAGTGACGAGCTTGTTTGCGCTGTTTGCTCCAGAAATTGAATAATTCAATTGAAATTCTTTTCTGTATTTCTCTCTCTTGAGTTTAATTTAGACTCTGTATAAATCCCTTATAAATGTGACTTGTGAGAAGCTCTCTCTGTACCTTGCTGGCCATGTCTATGAGTTTAGATTCTCTGCCACGCTCGCCTCCCTCAAAGTCATCTGAAATCTCTTCAGAGTGCAAATCTAAACAAAGGGAGACACAAAAAAGTTCAAATCTAAATGCGCTGAATATTATCAGCAGATGAATCTGTGGACTAAAGCTGAGAGCATCAGATCTCTCTCCTGCAGCAAAGACGTGCAAATAAACCAAGTGTAGTACCAATCTAAACCGAACCATGTTTGCCCTGTGGAGTCAGACTGTGTGACATGGCGTCATCAGCACTTCCTCTGGGACCACCTAAAACCTCAGATCTTATTGGAGCAAGTAGAGTTGTTATAATCAGAGGCGGGGCGGATTAAATGCACCTAAATCTTAATGTATTAACAGCATGGATTAATTGACATACCTTAGAACCACGTTGAGTTGTCAAAAAGTAATAGGAAACTATTTTGAATGTGTTAAACTAAGCTTCGTTTATCCCAGGTTCTTTATTTTCAACACATTTATTATTTTTGGAACACTAGGTTCTGATTGGCTTTCCCATGTTTAATTATGTTAATTGTCTGACAATATTGGGACACAGGAACCATAGATTATTGATCTTTGTTGTGTTATTCTTATTTTGTGATCTTTAAATCCATACAAGTTTCACTTTTTGAAAAATGATTAAAATAAAAATCTGACCAAAATCCTCTTAAGTAATGTTTACTTGCATCTGTTGCATTCTGTCACAATTAAGAAAATTTCATGTGGTAAATGGATTGTTTTCATTCTCTAATTTGACCTCAATGAAAGCGACAGTTTTTACATCATTTATCAGAATAAAGCCCTGCATTATGGGATTTAAAATAATCTTGTGTTCAGCACATATGTCTTACACCAAGATACATATGAACAGATCAACAAGTCACAAGGTAGTTCAGGTAAAACCAATGGGTGCTGCAAGTGTGAAGGTCCAGGCCTGGAGCGAAAGAAGATCTCAAGAAGTTTACTAAATAACATACGCTTTTAAAACAATTCAACTTCAAAACTCCCTGCAGGAGGTCGACTCTGATCACACAAGGCAGATTTGTTACCATTTATGAAGAAACAGCTGTACAGTTGTGCTCATGAGTTTACATACCTTGGAAACATTTTTGATTTCTTGGCCATTTTTCAGAAAACATTAAACACATTTAACTTTTAAGAAAAAAATTCTTCCACTCATATATGGTGTCATATTAAATCATAATGACAACATAAACTTTCCAAATCACCCTAATCAAAGGTTTTGATTAGTCATTGTGCTAGCAACACAAAGATCATGGGTTCAATTCTTCGGGGCTGTTAGTCACTTTGAATAAAAGCATTTGACAGAGGAATACCTGTATGTATTCGCGAGATTATAAACAAGATTCTGTCGTTTAATTGGAAAGCAAATAAATCCAAACTTTGGATTGGTGTATGTTATGTCCTATTAAAGAAGAGCTATTTGAGAATGTGTTGTACATGCCACAGACAGTCAAAAAATACTATGATATCTTTATGATGCATTTAAACCAGCAATTAATTAGCATAGATTAAATAGAAGGTACTTGAAGTTTGAACCCATCCATGGAAGAGAAAAGCCCTCTTGAGTTAAAAACCCAATGGCCTGATTGCCAGAAAAAAAGCCTGACCATGCAGAAGTGTAACTCACGGTGAAAGCGAGACTTAGAGCTCAGCTGGGCAGGTTTGCTGCTGCGAGCCGGAAGATCTGGAGCTGGATGGGAATCTGCCGGGTCATCTGAAACACAGCTGAGAAGGACAGAAATTCAGTTATAGTTTTCCATTTGGTTTTTCATGCTCTGATTCACAAGCTCCTTATACTGCATTAGGAAATCATATTTGGACCCTTTTAAAAAGTGGTTTTAGAGAATACAATTGAAAGCTTTCACTTCTTACTAACCATTGTTTATTAAACCTAAAAAAAAAAATCTGTAAAAAATGCATTCTTCTGAATTTATATCCCTGAGCTGGCTATAATCATGAATTATATATATATTATATTATATTATATATATATTTTTTTTAAAGCTTGTGACTAGCAATTTTAAACCATGAGATGTACATTAAGAGAGCAAACTATTTCTGCTCTTTTGACATTTATAAAAACTTGTGTGGTTGTGTTGTTTGGAATTCACTCATGGCATAAAGTGAAGAGATAATTCATGCAGATGATCAGGGTGAGGGTCAACACAAATCTGTAATGGATGGGGGGGGGGGTCAGTCTTCAATCATTGAGTGAGCACAACTAGTACCTACATTCTGAGATTTCTGACAATCAGACAGTGACGAGCATATGCAGGGGTCATCAGAAGTTTTCTTATTACCCTTAAAACAGACATATTGCCACAGACTAGACCGAGAGAGAGATTACGTAAACACAACACCAAGAGAGATGAGGTTCACACAATATGAATGATTATTTCTAATTAACAAGCAAACCTAATCTAATTACTTCTTGTAGAAGGCTCAGTGGTCTACAACCAATAGTTTCTCATCAAAAACAAATGGCCTGCTGTGAGTGTGGGTAGTGTGATGTCACGCTGATGTAAAACAATGGTGTTTCCGGAGTCATTTATAGCCTGAGCTCGGCTCCTTTCAAAGTCGACATGTGCTGAACTTCTGTTACCTTCCGTCAGGTTTTATAACTTTTTAAAGAGAAGAGCTTGAAAAAATACGTTCTTACATATACGATTACAATGAGGCAAAGGAGAAGCATAATCCATCCTGAGAAAATCAAAGACAATATTTTGTGAAGGGGTCAAATACTTCTTTCGTTGTTATCACAATAGACCCTTTTGTGAAATTGTTCCGTTGTTAGAGGCTAAATAACCATTTTAACAGCAACGTTAAATTGAAAAAGGGTTTCATTGATACAGATTTCAATTTAAACCAAAACTTAATTGCACCATAAGCATAGTACTTTTACAAAGTTTAATTAAGGACTTTTACAAAGTTTAAACTCTTTATAATGACGAGAAAGACGACAGGGACCCATATTAGTGTCCTAGTTTTCTCTGGAACACAACACAAGATGTTTACATCAATTTAGATTTTGATCACAAACAATTTGACAAGATGTAGACATTAATATCATATTGTGTGCATTTTCCATTCGAGGACGTAACAAAACATTCATTCTATGAGCTGTTTGGGCCATTTTTATGCCCAAAATAAGAAAAACAGTCAGTCTTGTGTAGCCCAAAAAAATATACTGTAATTGTCGATATTTTGGCTTCAGGATAACAGACACTAAGCAGAAAGAGGTACTGTGCAAAATTTGCTAAGCTAAAGTTGCTACATCACGTGGCAACACGAAAATTTCATGCAGCACCTAAAGCAAGAGAGAAGTATACTTTTCTCACAGAGAAAAGTATGATGAATGCATGGCAGCGTGACGAAATATTAATGCAGATTCTATGTATACAAGCAACAAGCTCTGCATCAGAGGGAGCTTTAAGCAATAGTTGTAATGTAGAAGGTCATCACTTGTGATTTGGTTGACATTTGGCAAAGAAACGTTTATAAAGAGAATTTTAATGTACCAGTTGGTAATCTAAAACTACAACAGTTACAGTTTCATTGACACATACCCAGTTTTCTTTTCAAAAGAAGTATACAATGCATAGTATGTTACATCCTGCTTAAAAGTCCCTGTTTTGGGACTAAATGTAAAAATATAAAGAATGAGTATTTGTTTTTATTTAGCTGTACTTGTAACTTTATTTTAAAGTTGATTTAATGTTAAACGTAAGATGTTACTGTTATTTAATTTTGTAAAATTGTGTTTTAATTTGAAAATACAATACAAATTTCAGCATTATTAGTAATGCGTGTGCATTTCCCTTGATAAGTTGAGTAACACCACTTGTTTATCGTATCACAATCTTAAATTCCAATTTTGACCTTGATATTTGCAATGTGACCTTTTTTCCCAAATCGTGCAGCCCTAGTCACTATCTCTACCTTTATGCAGAAAGAGCACATGTGCCATACATTTCAGTCACATAACTATTTTGAAGAGTTTTTGCTCAAGTGTCATGCATTGTGTCAGTTACCTGAGACAACGAGAAGCGATTATCATCTCAAAGTCACCATTGTATGTTTAAAGCCATGCCGCAAGCCCACATACCTCTTACCCCCTTCGTTTGTCTTAAGTGAGCATTCTTAAATGTGCATATCTCCACTTACAGGCTATTCACATTGTACTAGCTCTTGATACGGTGTGTCGTGTCAGGATCTACAGTTTGAACAGATTACATAACAAGCAAGAGGTAATGATGGGGTGTTTATCCAGCACCTCAAGAATTTAAGCTCTTATTTTAATGATTAATGAATGTATACATCAACAGTTGTCAGTGCCTCAGCTTCGTCCCTTCCTCCTGTGCATCTCAGTCACCTTCTGACTACAATCCACTCTCCACTTCTCAAATCATAAACACACATCCTGCTGCTGCAGCCACCTGCTTCAACTTCCCTTTGTTCTTCGTATGTATAAGCAGAATAGACTATAATTTCTTTTGTTTTAAGTAAAACGTAATAAAGGATTTCTTCTCACTTGCTCCTTTAACAAACATTACAGATACAACTTTTGTACAGAATCAAATAGCACTGCTGGAATATTGTGATAGTGTTTTTACTAAGACCTACACACATCAAAAATATTACCAAAATGGTGGAATAACAAAAATGATAACACCATGAGCCTCCTCTAAACAAGAATCTAGTCTGAGTTTTGTAGTTTTGTATGTTTATCTAATGCCAACACTGACAGAAACCAAGCGCACAATCACTTTCTTACACCCTGAAAAAACAACCTAATGAGCAAAACCAAAAAAGACAAAACATTAAGGGAAACTAGCACACTGAACTTACGTGAACAAACACAGCAATCCCGGCCATAACACACTCTCCACAGTAAGGCAGGTCAAACATGAAGAAAGATTAGAGAATGACTGAGAAAAACACGGACGGAAGAGGAAAAGAGCACTGAGCAACACAAACGCAGCTTCCTGCTTCTCTCTCTCTCACTCAAACTCAAACACTCTTCTGAGGCAGAACAGAACATCATTTCCTTTAAGAGAATAATAGAGTTTACAAATGTTATTAATTATAAAAATGCTTTTTAAAATTTGTTTCATACTACTAGGTATTCTGATTTGAAGAATTTGAAGTAAAACTTAAAATATTAAAATAAAATTTCAAACAAGATGTTCTTACAGGATCAACATGTGTTTTTTTTCCCAATGAAACATGAATCAACCATTTTCTGTATAAAGTGTGATGAAATACTGGCTAGAAACCGAGGCACTCTGTCTGAATTACACAGCATTGTGAGAAAATCTGATCAGAGCATTGTGCTACTGACACCTAGTGTTCGTATGTGGAAACACAGTGCTGATTTAGTATTAAATAATGAAGAAAAAAAAAAGAGGTAAGCAATATTGTTCACATCCGATGTATGGTTGTTTGCAAACTAGGATTGCAAAATTCGGGGAAATCTGAGAACTTTCCATGGGAATAGAATCAGTTTTGGTTCGTTATCACAAGCAGTAGATAACACAAATTTACCATCACATATATTTTCATTCTAGATTCAGTTTTTATTTTGAATTATACCTTTTTATTTGGTTCATTCTATATTAAACATAATGTAAATATAAATTCCTGAGACAAAGTTCTCATGGTAACTTTTCAGAAATTCTCCGCCCATTTGCAACCCTACCGCAAACAGGGCACATATGAAGTGCACGGATACACAAGTCAATCCAATCCTTTCCATCGGTCTTTTTAAACTCATTATCTGTGTTTACATTAATGAGCAAACAAACACATGTTTCAATCGCTCAACCAGTACATAAATAAAATGGCTCATTTTAAAATGGTTCTTAATGGCTCATTTGATGAGCGGAAATAATCTCAGTTATGAACCTCACATCCCAAAACATACGAGCAAAATGGTGGACTATTGTTTTCTAGCAGGACAGAAATTCATTCATTCATTTGTTTTCCAACCCGCTTGTTCACTTTCGAGGGCCACAGGTGGTCAGCCGGCAACCATCTCCAGGGCACACTGTGCGAGAGGCAGGAGTACACCCTGGACAGGTCGCCAGTCCATCGCAGGGCATTCAATAAAACCTAACTGCATGTTTTTGGGATTGTGGGAGAAACTGGAGTACCCAGAGGAAACCCACGCAAGCACTGCGAGAACATGCAAACTCCTTCCAGGAAGGTCACAGTGCTACCATGCAGCCCGCAGGACAGACAGTGATGTGAAAACAATAAAGGGTGTGGTTTACTATAACGAGCTGGTAGTGCCCGTATCATATTTGATATTGTTTACAAGAATAAATAAAACATTTGTTGTGATTATTAGAAAACCTCTGGGTGGATTTTCATTTGGGGAAACAGATTCATTCTCACCTGAGGTCTCCTTCACTTTTAAAAGATTTCTCTGTGAAATTCACAATGAGTACCAGCAGATGTCGCTCTCTAATAAGCTCTTTACACAAAAAAACGATTGTCAAAATTTCAAACTGACTCAGACTGCTGGGAAAGCAGGTCATTTCATGGCTGACTCATTTTCACGGCTGTTACCCGGTGTCACCAGCATCTGCAGCCTCGTGATTCACTGCCCTCTGACACACAACAGCAGCATTTGTGCCAAACACATTTGTGCAAGTGTGTTAAGTAAAAGCTTTCTGTGTCATTAGATTTTGCTGTGTGCCGATAATGCCTCTCACTGCAGCTTTTGCTGACTGTTCACTCTTTCAAATCCTCACAATTTTATCAGACCATCATGAAAGATGTGCATAAATTGAGCAAATTTAGATGCATGTTTAATCAAAAGATATGAAGCCAATACGTACATTACTTATAATTATTTCTTATCGCCCCCTATTTAAAATAACAAAATGCTTCATTTTAAAAGAGCCGACGGAACAATTATACCACAAATATTTTTTACATAAAAGAAATATTGCTACATATTAAACCAGCAATGAAGTTCCCAGAGTTAAAGATGAAAATGTAGT
This sequence comes from Danionella cerebrum, assembly GCA_007224835.1. Classification (NCBI taxonomy): domain Eukaryota; kingdom Metazoa; phylum Chordata; class Actinopteri; order Cypriniformes; family Danionidae; genus Danionella; species Danionella cerebrum. The sequence continues at coordinate 78,887 of SRMA01026311.1, forward strand.
CATTGCCCACTTTGTAACAGAGCAGCCTAACTGTGCTGGCTGAACTGTGCCAGTTTTCACACTTACACACATGCATTCATGCCCCCACACACACTACCCATAAAAAAACACTTGCTGTCCATGTTCCAGGGTGGTTTACTACAGAGAAATTAACATGCACATTTTTATCACCATGTATCACTCTAATTGGACATTCATGAACATCCACGAGAAAGCTTTTAAAATAGATTAGTTCTGCTCCATAGCTACAAGTAAGGGGTGTGGGTGCACTGCCTCCTACCAATTTCCATTAGTACCGGTTTCCAATGCAAAGTTATGCTTGGGTTGTAGGTGTTCTATTTGAGTGGTGAATTGACTTTAACGTTTTAGTTTAACTCTATGACTCAACATCTTTGTGGCGAGTCTAATATGAAGACGCACCTCTACAGCCATCAACACATTGGTCTCAAACATCTTTGTGAGTCATCAGTGCATAAAGCTGGCCCCCGAATAAAGCTGGCAACAGTGCCATATTAAGGTCAAAATTTATAAACCTCTAAATAGGGCTAAAGTTCTTGAATTCTTACATTTCAGATTGTTCTACTTAAAATCCAACGGAAATGTGTGTCGTTAACGGCATTTAAGCTTCTTGAAGTTTGGCCACATATTACTGCTACGAATGCTTCAAGTTACGAAATGTTCGAGATACAAAAGGTCTCGCAGGAAATTTTTTTCTTTGAGATCTCAACAACCATAAACAGTTCTGCTCTATTTTCCGCTTGTTAAGTGTGACGTCGCGATGCGCTTTGCGCTCAATTTTTCCGAAGGGCAAAAAGGGGCTAATACACTTTAAAACATTTTAAATCAGTTTTAAATCGAGCGAAACATTATGTATAGATTACTAATAATCAGTTAAGGTGTCGTTTATAACGAAAGTTCTGATCCCTGTAGCGCAAGTTAGAGAAACCAGTGAGGCGTTCTCAGAAGCTCTCTCTCCAGTATGGTCGGTACTATCTGCTCTTGTGTATGAAACCATGTTGGTGTTAGTAATTCGTGAAATATCTCGAGAAAGTTAACATTCATACATGGTGCCGTAATGTTTTCTGCCATCCGTTCCATCTCCTCCGACACATCACCTCAGTCTCAAGGTAAGGCTTCACATTTGTGTACATATTACATATTTTGCTTGTGTTTTATTATCATTTATTACATTAACAATGTGTAGATTTAAGGATTGAAGAAACGTTACTTGATTTTTCTCTGATTTTCCATTTTTTGAGTCGTTGCACAGATTATGCATTTTACATGTAAAACTTAGAGGTACGAAAGATACAATAATGTTCAAGATACGAAAGCCACCCTGGAACAGATTAATTTCGTATCTCTGGGTACCACTATATATATGTTTAGCTTAGAGCCAAACCAGAGCTATAGATACGGATAATGTTTCCAGCAATACATTGGTTAAAAACAGCCATACAATTGCAGCCCATACATTAACAGTTGTTTCTTGCAAAATAGACCATTTTAAAAGCTATTTTGGACAGAATTATGGCTAAAACACTTGCAAAAGGGGTTTGATCAGTAAGTTGCATCTCAAATTTAGTTTTAAAAGGTTATTTTGTTGTGATCCTAAACTGAATGGACCATTACCTGTTTGTGTCAGCGGTTGTGGAGATACTGGAGTGCATGCTCTTGCTGAAGACTGAGACCCGCGGTGGAGGAACCGGAGGGCACCCACTCTCTTTGGGTTCTTTAGGTAAAGCAACAGCATAGCTTTTGGGAGGAAGAGGAGGGGCACCAGTGTCCCCCTGAGCAGGCGATGAACACTGTTCATACAGATGAAAACACTCAGTAGATGATGAGGATGAAACAACAGGAGACACAGGAGGCTGTTTCCTGTTTGGTACAACTGGCTCTGTAAGAGACAGGTCTTTTGGACGTGGCTTGGGAACAGGCCTCTGATTCGCTCGTTCAGTAGGTACAAGCTGCTTGTTTGATTCCAGAGATACTCCAGTGGATGTGAAAGGAAGAGGAGGCCTGTTCACGCTACAGCGAGGAGGAACAGGAGGAGGCGGATGTTTGAGGGGCAGAACAGGATTTTCTACGGTTCTTCCTCGATTCTTAGTTCTCTCTTTGGGGATGGGTTTATCTTCATATCGATCATCGTCTTCATCTGTCTCCAACTCTATATGTGAGTGGAAAATTTTCCGAAGACTGCTGATCATCCGTTTTCGGTGTCCAGGCAAAAGAACTCCCATTCCTTCAAGCTTGGCTGAGGTTAACTCCTGAAATCAGGAATAACACCAGATTAGAGCTTGGAAAAAACATGGATCTTATTAAAACCGTATTGGACTCATGCAAAGGATCTGCTCTTCTTTTCCTCTCATCACTCTTTCTTAAATGTATTTTACATATTTAGAAAGTTTACCTGACAGTTCCAGAGTGTCTCAAACCCTGCCTCAAGGAACGCCACACAATACTGGTCAAGTCGAAGCCCATTCAACCAATCCGACACTGCCTGGGATCCTTCCTCAGGGACGCATGGCTTGATGGGATGCAGAAGCAGATTAGACTTCTTCTCCATCAGGTACATTCAGGAAAACATCAGGACTGAGATTAAACAGAAAGACAGGATTTAGGGGTGACTCCTCCTGGAAAGTAATTAGAAGTGTTGAAATTTAATCACATCAGTTTCTAAATTGTACTTTTTTTGGCAATTTTGCTTTTAAGTAGAAATGACAGGACAGTATTTAGACAGGAATAGATTTGGGAAATGACAACAGGTTCAAGATTTGAATTCCTGTCGCCCTGCAGAATCCTATGTCCAAAGCGTCGCCCAATATACCACATTGAAAACCTATTGTTACTTAAATTAGGTTGATTTTTGAAAAATACTTTTCAAAAATCAGTTTGTCAGTTTGAGTGAGTAAAGTTTGAGTGAGTAAAATTATTCTAAATATGAAAGTTCTCTGTGTATCTAATTATTGCCTTGAAATAGATCATCTCCAATACTCACTATCTAATTGAATCTTTAGCTGTTCCATGATGACATGTATACGTAAACTTACAACCCTATGTAGCCTTCGATCAAAACACTTGTGGATGCTGGAAGGATCATATCCAAAAGACGCTGTGTTCTGCACTGTGTGGAAAAGTTCATGTTATTTTCATTATCTTTAAATTGCCAACAATTATGATGAATTGTTAGACTGAAAAGGTGATGGGTGTTCCATCTGAGCCAGACAATGATCCAACAAAGTATGCCACTTTCAATAACTGCAGTTTTTGTGAACCAAAGAAGTAGTTTGGAAACACAACTTGCTAGAATGGGAGATAAGGTAACAAGAACTTAAATTGAATGAAACTCTTGCATCTTGCACAATACGAATCCAAAGTTAAATCTCCAGGGTAGCTGAAGTGGTGTGAAACCAAAAGTGCGCTGGTGACCAAGCTAAAAGTGTTATAAAAGTTGCTATATTTAGCCATTTGAAGCATTATAATAAATATTTGAGCCCTTTATATTAGCACTGCACCATTAGTAACTTTCCAAATGCAATATCGTAAAAAAACTTCCTTGTGTCACCGACACCGCATATTTTTTTTTTATATATACACCGTTCCTCCCACAGTCCTGCTTTCACCAAGCCCCTTTTGGGACTTGTTGTTCAGGAATCATGGGTAATGTAGTGCGTAATGGCCACCAGGCACAAGTCAATTAGAACGACATGAAGTTGTTAAAACGAGAAATAGAGAGTTTTCAGTTTGTCACCCAGGCTGGAGATAAAGTAAATGAACAAAGTTTGGATTTATTTCATGTAAATATTTTAGGATTTTAAAGGATTTTGTAATGTTGTTTCGTTGACATTATTTACCGATGCTTACCCTGTAACATTGGGTCTTTTAAGAAATCTAAGTTGGTGATAGGGACAATGTCATAGTCCATCGTGTTGTTTCACACTGGACACAGTGCCCAAATTGCTTGACATTGCCCAACTCTAAAGCCTATTATATTAAAATCTACAAAAAAACACACTTTCTCTGATTTGTTCTCCATTTGCTGTTCTCACTTCCAGGTCAGCACACCCAACCTGCATAGAGATGAGCTGTACTAATGATTAATCTGACTGGTCAGTGAGCGGAGGTAAGAACTATGGATGTTGCAAGGAACATAGTCATTTTCAGCTCACAAAAAAGGAAGACCGGATTACACAAACCTGTATGAAAGATTTTGATGTTTCATATGAGGGAACAACACACAAAAAAAGTTGATATGCATAAAATAGTCTTTTTTCATTCTTATTTTGCCTCAAAAGACAATTCAATATCTTGAGAGGTTAAGTTAATTACCGTATTTTTCGCCGTATAAGACAGACTTTTTCTTCCCCAAAACTGAGGGGGAAAAGTTTTTACAGCGAATGCAGCGTCTTATACAGCGAATGCAGAGTGCCACGGAGCGGAGGACGGTCACGGCCGTAGGACAGGCGTAAGAGAGGCCGCGGCTTCTGCCTAGCTCCTGTTATGGTACAAATATACCTTCTCAATTGATAATAAACACTGGAGACCGTTTGAGAGAGAGAACACAGCAAATGCGGCTATTTATTGTAAAGATTTAGCAGTCTCAACGCATTTCCTACACACCTATCCGCATTGGAAGAAGAACCTCGAGCCTCTCAGGGCGGGACTGAAGTATGACGTGTGCTCTTAAAAGTTTCTCAAATTACATTTCTCTAAATGACCAATAGATGGTAGTATTATATAGGAAAATTCCCATCGATCCTACCATAGCGCGGATCGTAAGGAGCAGGTATGAAACATTACAGCCTTTTTTGTTACTTTTACTGTTTACTGACTGTTTATTTTACATGTTTGGCATATAATTGTTCTTAAACTGCTGTTAACTTTTACACAGTTGATATTAAATATTTTACTACAGTATTTGGTTCAGAATATTTTTTTTTCCTAGATCTTCCTCATTTAAAATTGGGTGCGTCTTATGTGCCGGTGCGTCTTATATGGCGAAAAATACGGTAATTATACTTTGATGTCAGGTGGCAGGCTGACTTTGAGTTGTGGATCGTATTGTTTTTTTCCATTTGTCATGCAATCTGGTTGTTTCTGGTTTAATTGTAAGTTTTATCTCAGTCCCACAACATGAGCCATCACAGCCTCAAGCTCTTCCTCTGCTTCAGGTTATAATTAGCTGGTTTAGTAACATATAAATTGTTTGGAATTCAGAAGTACTTTCAGCTTTCTATTTTGTGATCTTTCACTAGGGGGAAAACAAGACTAAATACCATTCTTTACCTTCCTTGTTGAAATGAATATTTTAAGAGGAAGTCCATTAATGAAACTACACACCAGCAGAGTGTGTGCGCTTACAGTAAAACTCTAAAATCAAATAATTTTCTTGCTGTACACATATATTAACTGGAGATCCGATCGATCCGAAAAAAAAAAAAAAAAAAAAAAAAAAAAAAAAAAAAAAAAAAAAAAAAAAAAAATGATCCAAAGATCGATCCGATCCGGATCCACCTGATCTCTTTGATAATGCCATGGCTTTTTATGATTAACTACGGAAATTTAATATTTAAACCCAACATTTACAGGAATGCATCCAAAAATATAAACCTTGAGTGAAAATCTATCTGTTTCAATAGTTTATTTGAAATGTCAAAAATCCTGATTGCCTAAGGGACTGTGGTCTAGAAGTGCCACAGATCACTTTAAAATAAGCGTACTATCCAAGCGCAGTGAAAAATATTTGTGACAGAGTAAGAGAAGGAACGAAACAGAGTATGACAATTATTTCTTTCTTTGATAATGCCATGGCTTTTTATGATTAACTACGGAAATTTAATATTTAAACCCAACATTTACAGGAATGCATCCAAAAATATAAACCTTGAGTGAAAATCTATCTGTTTCAATAGTTTATTTGAAATGTAAAAATCCTGATTGCCTAAGGGACTGTGGTCTAGAAGTGCCACAGATCACTTTAAAATAAGCGTACTATCCAAGCGCAGTGAAAAAGATTTGTGACAGAGTAAGAGAAGGAACGAAACAGAGTATGACAATTATTTCATTAAGTTTACAATTATTAGCCTGCTTTTCAGATATTTATATGTACTGGAAAAGCTCATCATTCCTGTCTCTACTGATTTGTATCATATTAGTTTAATTAAACATCAGAGGAGAGGAGCCCTCATGACACAAAGCTGTACAAGCAGAGAAAAAATGAGGAACCCTCTAAGATATTCGATAGGAAGTATTCAGTATTTATGTTGTGTATTTTTATGTGATTTATTTTTAGTCACTTATTAAGAGTCATTGGTAGCAGGGGATACATGGCCAAGGCTGATGGGTCTCAAGGGGTAACTTCTGCGGCTGGAAAAAGTTTCCGTGCCTTTTCACTATACAATATCTGAGAAAATCGAAACAATTTTCTCCATGACAAAAACTACAATGTGGTGTTCTGCACCGACAAATGCACCTCCAGACACACAAAAGGCAGAGGAAAATGCTAACTATTGCAGAAAACGTCAAACTTCTGGACGTGCTGAAGGAAAGTAGAAGCTGTAAGGCACCCTAACAGAATAAATTAACCTTCCTTTCTTCTCTCAGAAAAAAAAAAAGACACCTAATCACAGCCTTCAGTAGAATAAGATGCTACAGCGGAGCAGAGTCAGGACTGAGTCAGAGGGACTGTAAAATATGCGTCTATTGAGAGAAAAACTATCATAGTTATCTGTAAGAAAACATATATATTTGGCACATTTGTATTTCTTTTTTTTTTTTTGTTTTTTTTTTTACCTTGTCCTGTCCTGCTCAAAAGACATCACATGGGATAGTATATGCCTTGCTGAGTTGGACAGTTTTACTTTCTCCAGGGGAGTAAAACACCTGGTGTGGTGTTTTCTCCTCTGGATTGGAGCATTGAATGTATGTAAATACTTATTAGTTGTGGTTACCGCGAGTCAGTTTATATCAGTTGTGTCAGGACAAGACGGCGTTGGACTGAAAGGGGGAGTGGACAAGGGTTGGGGAAGGGTGAGGGGTGAAGGTACAAGTTGAAGGTAGAGTGTAAAAGAAAGAAAGGAAGAGGAAAAGAGAGAGAGAGAAAAAAAAGAGAAATAATAATAATAGTAAAAATAGAAGAGAAAAAAAACAGTAAATGAATAAAAATAAAATAAATTAATACCTACCTGAACATAACGCACAAGTCCTAGTTACAGTTCTTTTTGTCCATGTCCCTTTGTACATTTGTATTTCTTAAACCAATGCTTGGTAATGGCCGCCAGTCGCAAGTCAAATAGAATGACATGAAGTTGTTTAAATGAGAATTAAGAATTTTCTATGTGCCACCTGGGCTAAAGGAACACAAATGAAGTCCAAAGTGCATCGACGAGCTCTGTGCAAGTCCCAGAAGCTAGCTTCGCAAGGATCCATGATACATGTGTAGACATAACAATGTGCATCCTGCTGTTTAGTGCTGCTCTTGTGCTGTTTGCATGAAATAAAGTTAATGAACAAAGTTTGGATCTATTTCATGCAAATATTGTAAGGGTTTAAAACCGAGAATGCGTTTATTCTTTGTAATGGTGCTTTGTTGACATTATTTACTGATTTCAGGTGTTTTGTGCATTGCTAGGTTGGTTAGCATAACCGCTAATATTGGTGTGTCACCATCAATCAGGTGGCAATGCTCCCCGAGTCCCTGTATCCCCTGAGACATCTCCACATCAAACCACTCATGAGCCAAAATATCACCAGAAGCGTCTGTGTTGGGCTAAGGGTACTGTGTTGGGCTTAGTACTGGCCTGTTGCCCAATGTTTCCAAATCTTCTTTTTAGATAAAAAGCAAATAAAGCCGTGAGAGATGAAGGCTACTAACAACCTAGCGTGAGGGCAGCTAGGTCTAGTTAGCTTGAAATCCAAAAGAAAATCTTGTTGACTCGTCTTTTGTTAATTGTACATTTTCTAGAAGCAATGTTTAGATGATTAGGAAGTACTGGAAAACTTATTAGGTAACTGTAAACTGTTTTCTTGCACTGATGCCATATGCTTTCTAGCGACAGAGTGTCCCAAACTTAAGCCAAAGCTCGTTTCACATGTACAGTATTAATCAGCTTTTGTAATGTTGCTCCACCCAAGGTCATATTAAAATCTAAAGCAGACATATTAAAGTCTGTACATTAAATTTAATGCAGACAACCAAAGCATTTTGAAGAGAAACACAAAAACTCATACCATTTAATTGTGGCTCAATGTTGAAAGCTAAGAACTGTGGATGGCGTAAACTTTCTTCTGAGCACAGAAAACATGAAGAAACTAGATTCCTGCCGTGTGAGCTTCTATAAACCACTGAGCAACACTTTCAACAGAGACAGGATGGAAAACTGCACACAGACTTGTCAGCTGTGGTTAACGTCTCACTGAAACCTCACATAAACACAAAAGTTCAGTTTCGATTGGGGAATCCACATCAACTGACTCATAAACAAAGCACTGAAAAGATTTTAATAAGCCTGGAAATAATGCATTATTAACCATATATTCAATAACATATGTGACCCCTTTGGAAGCTTGTACAAGATAAAGACGTTGTGACTTTATACACCATTCTACGGAGCCTAAAGGGTCATGGCGGTAGAAGAAAAAAATGGTGGTAGGAGAAAAAAAATGATGATAAGAAAAAAAAAACAATCAGGGTGAGAAAAAAAATGAGGCTAGAAGAAAAAACTACTGAGCCCCTAAAGGGTCATGGCGGTAGGAGAAAAAAAAATGATGATAAGAAAAAAAAAAAAACAATCAGGGTGAGAAAAAAAATGAGGCTAGAAGAAAAAACAACGGAGCCTACGGGGCCCCTAAAGGGTCATGGCGGTAGGAGAAAAAAAAATGATAAGAAAAAAACAAAAAAACAATCAGGGTGAGAAAAAAATTAGGCTAGACGAAATAACAACGGAGCCTACGGGGCCCCTAAAGGGTCATGGCCGTAGAAGAAGAAAAAAAGGTCGATGGTAGGAAAAAAAATTATCAGGGTTAAAAAGGCTGGGTGAAAAAATATTTTCTTTTTTTTGCATTCCCTTGAACGCAAAGATTGATGCAGAGAATTGGTGAACAGTGTTCACCTGAGCATCCGTTGACCCCCCTCTGTCACCTTAAGCAATCTATTAAGTTGTGGCTGACTAAGGAAAGTTCACAACTGGACTTATAGCAGGTGCGGCTCCTTTTACAGCACCACCCTGAAGCTCACTGAGCTCCTGAGAGGTTCCCATTCTTTCACTAATGCTGCTGATAAACCAGAGTTCATGGAACATTGCAAATGAATTAGAAAGTAAATCAGCAATTGAGTTGAAAAAACACAAGGTCACTCTTAACTCGCTTCTGGTTTAGCCAAACTGGTTAAAATAAGATGATTTAACACAAAACAGGTGAAATTAAACAAACACACACGCAGACACACACACAAACCAACCGAGGGAAGTGGATATGTGCAAGAGAAACAGAAGTCCAGAGTTCTAACAAACACAAACCTGATTAACATTCCTGACACATCACAGGACCTGTTAACCCCTCCACAACACCTTAAAGAGACAGAACACATCAGAATCAAATAATGAGACAAAATTCAACCTAATCTCAATTACCTCTTCTTTATTCTGTTCAAACAAAATTCAACGCTTTTTAAAAGGTTGAGTAATAGACAACAGAACTCTATTTTGGGGTTTAATTGCCTCTTTACAAAGCATAACAAGCAACACAGCTCTCTGTTTTGTGAGTTAAAGGAAGTGAAATCAGCCTCAAAGCTTAATTTTAAATGAACTCTATCTATGTGAATGTCTCTTTAAAAGCTTTATTGATTCACCAAAGTGCCTGAGAAATCTTGCGGTTTCACAACAGAATAGTGAACAGCGAACGCAGCAGTGTTCTCACCTCAACAAGTGAAACTTAGCCCACCACAGGCTGCATATACCTCTATCAAAGATGCCCTGGAGGTGCTAGTAGTGTTTCATTTATAGCTGTAAAATATCATTTTTGGGGGATTTTGATTTATTTACATTTTTCAGAAATAATGTTGAACCAAACATTGAAATAGCCTGTGATTTGGATTAAATGACTTCAACATTACATTAAATGTTGACTGTATTTCCCATCTATTTCCTGTTTCTTTTGTTATAACACCAGTAACCGCTGGTTTTGGCTATTGTAGTCATGAGGAAAATATGAGTATGGACTTGTAGCCAGGGCTGCTCCAGCACCACACTGGAGTTAACAGAGGCCACTCATTCTCTAATGAATGATCTCAAATCAATTAAAAAAACTTTAGAAATGAGAACTGATGGGTCAAACTGAATTGCTGATTTGACAGAAAACAGGTGGGAAGTGGAAGTGATGAGTTTAACTGTAAAATGGCATTTATACATGCAACCGGTCGGTATGTACTATGGCATTTTAATTACTGTGATATTAATAAAGAAATATTCTGAGGTGCATGACTGATTTTGGCCATGGACTACACATTTCTGTCAGACTCATGTTTGCTGGTGATGACACTTTTAGCTTAGCATAAGTCATTGAATCTGATTAGACCAGCATTTTTGCATTTCTATTCAAATTGAGTGGGTAGGTAAGTAAGTGGGTAGACAGAAAGGCAGGCTTGCAGAAAAAGAAACCAAATAGTGATTTTATTCTGTTCACTTACATGTATTTATTACCATTGCAGAATTAATGATAACCCACACAGTGTATGGTTTATAACACACTGAAATGTTGTTAGATTAAGTGGCTTTTAAGAATACGTTGAAAATGTAGACGGTTATCTTCGGCTCGTTTAAATCGGACTAGCTTTTAACGGTTTCCCGTGGTCGTTAAATAGCAATTCTGATAAAACGCTCGTTTTACTCGACGATAGTACCTTTGGTGACAGAGGTTTAAGAGTTTATAGAAAGTGGAGAACCATGACAAACAAACAGAACATTGATGAAGAAAATACTTACGCTCAATTTTCTCTTCCGTTTACCGCTTGCTAAAATCCCTCTTCTCTTTGCTGAACGTTTGTCTGTAATGTCGTAAATTAATATTTTCAGCGCCAACTAAAAGACTCCTCTCAACCGAAAAACAGAGATTTGTCTCAAAAATGTTTAGAAACTTCCGTGGGCGGCGCGTCTCAACAATCTCAAGCGACGCGAAGCTTTCACCGCAAATAATCTTTGAACAACTTGCCCTTAAGAAAGTCTAGTTTTTTTATTGAAACTTTGTCGTTTGAACAAAATGTAGAATTTTTAAATTTTATGACTTCTCTACTAATTAAATAACCAAATTAAAAACATTTGAAAGCGTGGCATTGTGAAACATCTCGTAAGGGTTAAATGTTCCGAGAGATGATTGGTCCATTATGAGAAGCGCTGAGAAAAGTAACGCTTGTCTTCTGGCGTAAACAATATACATTATTATTATTATTATTATTATTATCATTATTAATATTAATTAATTAAATAATCCATGATCATTTAAATGGTTACAGAGTTTGTATGTGTACGTGTCTAACAGCAATTGCTAAAAATGTTAGCTACAAAAAAACTAATGCCAGGAATGCAAAATAAAAAGCAAATCACACTTTTTCTGTAACTTCAAAATGAATATTATTTCAAGTAGCTTATTTAACATTTCTCAAGTATATAACCAAAATAGAAATCTTTATCTTTTTTGATTTTAGACTTTGTATTTGCAATTAAAATGCAAACATTTTTTTACAGTCTACGGTAAAAAAAATGCTTTATTTATTATTATTTTATGCAAATTAACAGCAATCATAAGTATAATTAAATAGAAATTTAATATATGGAAACATTTAAATATGATATACTGTGTGTACATTATTTTATAGTCCTTGCTGAAAATTCCTTATCATTTAATTTATTAATAGACCAAAACACAGTGGCCATAAAAACTGTTCTACTGCTAATATTTACATTTCTGTACAAAAACAACTAACCTTTTTTTCTGAACAACCTTGTAATTAAATGGACTGAATATTGTACCTCCAGTTCTGTCCGCCAGGTGATGCTCAAGTTCCATGCATCATAATGAAATTCATTAATAGTGCAATAACATCATTTTATTTTAATATGTAGAATGCACGTTTCTAACAGCAGCATGCTAGAGTTTTACCCTTTTGTAAAGTTGTATTTTATTAATTATTATTTTTTTAATGGCACAATAAGTTCAGAGAACGTTTAGAGTATAAACATTGTCAGACAAATGAGAAAACATTTAAACACACTCGTACACAGAACAGAAGCGCTGCGTGATAAGAAATCAAGTCAAAGAATCAATCATCTCATTGTTTTTGGTTTCCTTTCGGCTTTTGAGCAAAAAGAATTTAAAGTGATCCGGTGGGATTCAAGAGTTGAGGACCTGGTGCGAAAAAGAGGAAAGATGCAATGTTCGTGGTTTTATCGTCTGGGGTTAATTTAGTACCTGGTTACATTTAGCAGGTGGGCCACAAGGATGGAGAGATTGATGATGTTAGACCTAAAATTTTTGGATTCAGGACCTAAAAACGTCAGAGCTTCAGAATGATGTTGGCCATGAAAATTGATGATCAGGTCTAAAAATGAGCTTCAAAATTCAAAGTTTGGCGTGAGGATCTAGAACGCATCAGTTGTGGTTTTAGAACCAACTATGAAAATGTGTGTGTCAATACATGAGCCATAACCTGGACTGATGGATCATGGTCAAAAAATGAGGTAAATGAGGTATCTATGTACACCATGAGAGGACCACAAACTCATCTTTGATGTTTTTGTAGCACTTTTTGTGAATGAATCAGTGTACAGTGACTACACTGTCCATATCCTGGGCTACTGTTGTGATGTCACTGCGTGCCTCATCACCAAGGTTTGACTGAACCTCACCGTGTGAGTATGGATTAATAATTGCTATTTAAGGTACCGGTAGTTCATTGAGATTTTAGAGTAATTATGATTCGAAAAAAATGGAGTTAGTTTAAGCTGCATTTGTGAATTTAACTACAGTTGATTGTTAATTGTCTAAGAGCATTCTGATTGGCTAACTCCTGATTGCTCTTTAGAGATGAAGTAAATAGGTTCAGTGAGTATGGAATATAAGGAGGCATTTACTGGAGGAGAGAAGCACTGAAGGAAATTGTGATCAGACTAAAGGAAAGCCACGAAACAAATCTATTTAACACCCTTTTGTAAGAAGTGCTTGGAACATTACCTGGGAGGTTGTTAAGCACGCTGAGTGTTACCAGTCAGAAGGGTAGCGCCATCGAGTGATAGCTTGTAGCTAACTAGAGCTAGCTTGTAGCTAACTAGAGCTTAGTATCGTCTAAGAATATCATAGCTAGTTCAGAGTCACAGAGAGAGAACAGCTGAAAGTCAAATTCTTTGGGATCTGTGAAGTACGTTAGAAAGTAAGGTTTTGCTGCTGAGCTCACTTTCCTTTTTTGTTATTAGTTTCAGTGTTTTGTTTCTAGCTTTTGTTTGATTTACTTATACATCACATTATGTGGCTTAATAAAACTTAATCTGGTACCAGAGCATTGTGTCCGTCTTCTGCCTGACACCAGTACCTTCAGATCGTTTGGTACCGATAGGTCATCGATAGGTACAGAGGATTTTATCTCTGAAATGTACAAATCAGTTGTGAGACAGAAGGAGTTAAGCTAAGTGCACCGCGTCAGCATCTGGGACCCATCAGTAAATGCTTCATGAGATTCTTTAAGGTCGATTGTGATGATTTGAGGAATTAAAAGATCTGTGTTCTAGAGGATGTAGTGAATATGGGACCAGAAGATATTATTTGAGCCCCCAAATTTCAGTATCTGTTCAAATATTGACTATATGGGTTCCATTTAATCTTTTTTTTATGAATTTTAGACCATAGCCTAGGGGCAGACCGAGATTACCCAGCATTACTTGGCATTGAGGTCGAGAGGCTAAAAATGAGATATCAGAGCTAAGAGTTGGGCTAAGTGCACTGTGACATGAAGTGAGGTTTTTGGAGCTCAGAGACATAATCCAGGGTCAAAAGTGACGATTATGGCATGAATGCTCAAGATCTAAGGGTGGATTGTGATGATGGAAATCAAGAGTTGAGGATCCAGAGATAACTGGGTAAACCATTGCTGCAGTGCCATTACAGAGGAGTTCACAGTAACATCGTCTATGAGTCCAAATCTACATAAATTAAATCAGTCTAGTCTGTACAAGAAGAGTCTCTGGTGGAGCTGAGATGAATCCAGTCTTTAGAAGAGACCCGTCTTCCCTGTGTACATCTTGAACGAATGCATCGAGTCTCTGTCCGAGCTGATGTTTCCCCAGGGCCAGCTCCTCTGCGGCACTGGTCCCAGTCCGGATTCCACTGGGCTCAAGCTGGAGGCTGGCCCTGGGCTCTCTGAGGCCCCAGAACCGCTGCTGTCAGGGGTAGCCATGCATGGGGATGCTTTGGACTCCTCGTCTTCGGAGGAACAGTGTGTGTCGCTGCTGCTAGCTTTCTGTTTGTTAGACGACTGTGTGCTGCTGGGTTTAGAGTTTAGAGCACGCTCCTGTTTCCGGAACTTAGCCCGACGGTTCTGGAACCACACCTGACAGAGAGACAAAGAGAGACCTGAGTGAGGAGGATCAATATTGCAGCTTCTGATGAGAAATCAGCAAAATGTCTTTTTTTGCCACTTAAGCATTCTATAGTTTATCTTTTCTAGAGTTTACCATAGACTAACCGTGTAATATTAGAGGTATATTACTATATCTATATACCGCTAATACATATGTTCCAAATATAGTTTATGTAACAAATATAGTTTATATCAGAGTATTAGAATTAAAATGAAATATCCAAAATTCACAGTTAAATCAAAGATACTGGTGTGCACCTATAGGAAAACAGTAACACTGCCCTGAGGTTTCATTTAATTTTAGGGTCAATTTTATAAGTGTAGGTCATATAATTGAGACTCGTCTAATGTTCAAATGTTTGTTTTTCTCTTAATTTTGATCATTAAACTGACAACTGATGATGATTCCAAATGCAGTAGCTGAAAAAATGTGAATATTACTTAAAACCATTACAAAAGAAAGCATGAATGTTTGCCAACCAAAAGGTATGAGCATGTACAGCACCCAAAGTTAAATTGGGGCTCACTTTGCCTGAATTACTGCTGCAATGCGACGTGGCATGGAGACGACCGGTCTGTGGCACTGCTCATAAGGCTCAGCTTCTGCATTGAATTGGTAGCTTTGGCACAGTGGGTAGGTGCAAAGTCTTGTTGGAAAATTAACTGGTCAGCAGCAGGAAGCATAAAGTGCACTAAAACTTCCTGGTTGATGGTTGTGTTGACCAGCATGTGTCACAAGAACCTAAAACATCATTGACTGTGAAACATTTACGCTGGACCTCCAGATTCTAGGACCTTGGTTTGCAAAAGAAAAGCAAAATTACTTTCATCAGAAAACATAATCCTTTTTGACGCTGGTCCAGCTGAAAACATTTGAGTGTGGCTTTACAGAAAGCAACAGCTGAAAGCCATGTCATTGACATTGACTCCAGCTGCAGTTGGTCCACCCTTTGTGAATCTCCCTCACATTTTTGTGGGTCTTGTTTCACAATTCTCTCCAGGGCGTGGTTATCCCTATTGTATGTTTTTTGTGTGTTGTCAGTTCTAATAATCAAAATAAAAATAAATGCTCAAATTATATCCGTCTTTGTGAGATCAAAGTAAACATTGTAAAAGTTTCACTCTTTGAATGGAATGAAATTAAAAGTTTTTTAAATCAATTTTTTCATGATATTCTATGTATTCATATGACCAGCATCGGTATTTAGATCTACATCATTTATCCCAATAGAGTTCATTTGTTGATTCAGACAGAGGATTTGTAAAAGCAGAGAATGCAGCATTGCCATTGCAGCATATTTGAGGAACACACCTTGGCCCCACCCTACTGATTAATTTAACTACGTTCCCTTTTATTTTCAGTAAAATATTGAATATCTTGTTCATTTTTTGGCTCACCTGCACTCGGGCTTCTGTCAGGTCGATCTTGATGGCCAGCTCCTCACGGGTGTAGATGTCAGGGTAGTGGGTTTCAGCAAACACACATTCCAGCTCTTTGAGCTGTGCACTGGTAAAGGTGGTTCTGATCCGCCGCTGCTTTCGCTTCTCACAGAGGGATGAGGACGAGGATGAGCAGGATGAAGGAGGGTCCCCGAAGAACTTATACGGCACTGTGTGTGGGGGGGTGGTGGTTAATATAGAAACATTACAATAGAGAAACTAGAGAAGAAAACATTTCTGAATGTTCATTGCTTTGTGATTTTTGATTTTATACTTCTATTTCTAACATGATGTGTTCTGCTTTCAAAGGCAATGGTTTAGAGACGTGTTGCATGTGGTTTGTATTGTTTGATTTTGAACAGATTATTTCTCTATTTTAATATATTTATCTGATTTGTGATGTAAATTGTATTATTTCTGACTGACTACTTATTTGTGATTTTTAAATGTTCTTTGGTGTTTCAGTTAATAAAGAATTTTCACTGGACTGTGATGTGATTTTGTCTCAGATATTTTAAAATTAATTTTTGATATATATATTCTCATACCTATACATCATTCTAACTATAATTTCATGAAGTTTTCCACACTTATTTATTTATTTTTTAATTTAAGTAAGTTCCAGTAATTTTACTTTACAGTCGTTCGGGAAAAGTTATTTTAGAAAAGATTTCTGATTTAATTAATTTATTGATATGCAATATTTATAGTATCCTATACTATCAAAATAGACAATTCCATAAACGTAAAAATACAAAAAAATCATCTCGTTCTTTTTATATAAAGAATTACAAATTTCAACTGCACGAATAAATAGCTAACAAGTCAAGTCAATTTTAAATTCCTGAGCAATTAAATAACCCATAAAACTGTTCCATTAAATATTTCATAATTATTTAACTCTGAGAAATTTAAACTAAAATCTACAATTTGTCGATCACGTTTTGATTTCTTTTGGTATTTCCACCAAAAAAATAGCTGTAAACAAAATGTTTGCTATTCGATTTAATCCGTCATTTTGTGTTTTATTTCGCTCATTTCACGCTTTTTAGATAATGTATAAACCTTGTATCCAACACAATATCACTCGTGTGATCGGATCAAACGCCCAAACGATCAATTAACAAAGCAAACGTTTCCGACTCCCGACAGAACGGGACCCCGCAGACAACAAACCTCGAGGAAAGTAAAGACACAACGAACACGGAACTGTGCTCTGTTCGTTTAGCGCATTTGAACACATTTAAGCACCTTTAAATTAAAGATACGTCAATCAGCTCTTGAGATTATTCTTGTACTTTGTTAATATTTGTTCGATTGTTTCAAGTGGAGTCCGTATTAAAAAGACTAGATTCTGATTGGAACCGTTCTAAATGCAATTCGATTTAATAACGAATCACTTGGACAATAAAACTGAAAAGTACTTAAAATTAAGTCATTTATCAGTTTGGTTGCAAATCAAAAGAGTTTTAGTTTCTCTGTCCAAATATAGAATGAAACCTGCAGCACTACACTGAACAGTGTTTCAGTTTCTCTGTCCAAATACAGAATCAAACCTCTAGATCTCTACCGAACACTGTTTCAGTTTCTCTGTCGAAATATAGCATGGAACCTCCATCTCAATGCTGAGCAGTGTTTCAGTTTCTCTGTTCAAATACAACGTCCAGCTCTATACCGAACAGTGTTTCAGTTTCTCTGTCCAAATACAGAATGAAACCTGCAGCACTACACTGAACAGTGTTTCAGTTTCTCTGTCCAAATATAACATGGAACCTCCATCTCAATGCTGAGCAGTGTTTCAGTTTCTCTGTCCAAATACAGAATCAAACCTCCAACTTTATACTAAAGATTATTTCCTTTTCTCTGTCTAAATAGCAGCAAACCTTTAATTCTATACTGAACGGTGTTTCAATTTCTCTGTCCACATACACAATAAAATGTCCAGCTTATACTGAACAGTGTTTCCATTTCTCTGTCCAAACCTCCAGTGGAACAGTGCTTTAGTTTCACCGTCCAAAGCCTCTCCGTTCTTCCTGTTAAAAGTTTCTCTTCTTATAACCCCTTGATATTATTTTGGTTGAAAGTAATTTCTTTTTGGACCATGTTTAACAACAAGGGAGCGCGCACCTGTGGAGTACTGCGTGTGCTGGTGCTCCCGGAGCGCGTTCAGTGCACAAGCACCGGAGCCGAGGGGTGCGCACCCCGGAGCTGTGCCAAACCCGGATCGCGTCGCTCCGTAATGGAATCCGCTCTGTCCACACGGGCCCACGCCCACACCCGCGCTTAAATCCGCGTACGACGCTTCCATGGCCGCCACGCACGAGTCGTAGGAGTTGAGGTAGGAGTAATCCATCCTGAACATGAGTGAGAGAGGGAGAGTGAGAAAGCGAGCGCTGGTGCAGGTTTATAGTGAGGGGCGCGCGCGGAACACAAAGGCGAGGCGGAGGGTCCAAGTTTACATGAGAATGCACGCGAGCGGAAGCGCCTCCTCCATTTAGACACTCAGCCCCACCTCCAGGACCTCACTGCCCCGACTTCTTCGGCATCAGAAGTCTCATCATCATCTTTGTCGTCCTCCTTAAACCAACCGTCGTCGTCATCTCTCTGATTTATCATGCTGGTCCTCAGGACCATCTTCATATCATCGAAACTGTCATCTTCACCCACAACTGCAATCGTACGATTCATCCAAGTCAACAGTCGTCATCTGAAATGTCATCCTCATCCATTCATCCTCAGGATCACCCTCATCCTCACGCAAACTATCAGAAGTGTGATCTTCATTCTGAAGTGTCATCATCATCATCATCATCATCATCATCCTAAGCGTCATCCACCTCATCAAAAGCAAAAGTTCTTCCTCATCTTTCATTCATGGTGACATTATCTTCAACACAAACTTTTTTTCAACCTCAGACGTTCCTCCTTTGAAGTCACTCTGATCTCCATCATAATCATCTCAAGTTTCATCAATCAGATCTCGGCCCAAACTCGGCCTCCGCGACACCTTCCACTTCAGATTCCTCACTGTCATTCAGTCAATCTCATGTCATCAGCTTCTTTGTTGTCCTTATCAGGCTCCAATTTCATCATCATCATCGTCGTCATGATCATCATCATCATCATCATCATCATCATCATCATCATCATCATCATCGTCGTCATCATCATCATCATCATCATCATCATCATCCTAATGATGACTGATAAACTATTTTAGCTAAACTGTAGACGAGTGGTTTTTTCGATCTTGGTGCAGGCGCTTCTTGCAACCCGACGACTTTTCACGTGATCAATTATGAGACTGCGAGCCTTGAGCTACTATAACCTCGAATTTCCTGTTCAATTTAAATAACAAACATAACGAAGATCTGGGTGACGATGAGAAAATGAATAGTTCAAGTAAAAAAAAAAAACATTACAAGAATCTTTCCAACGTACATTTATTGTGATTGAGGGTTCGCCAGAAATTCTAGCCATGCCAACTGATGACCTCGCGCATGCGCACCTCATCATATAAGCCAGCGATTTTAGCAAGAGCATCTCGAAGACAATGTGCACTTCGCTTAAATTTGAAATTAAAGTCAATTTCGTTATTTGCAAAATAATGTTTTGATTAAATCAACACAAAAAAACTATTTAAAGAACCGTGCTACATAATGACAAATATTTTAACAATAATACAATCCTGCCAATCTTTTTCAAACTTGAAGTTTACTAAAAATATAATGATATCTGATTCAAAGTCTATATATAACGTCTAATTTTTATCAAATGCCAATTTCGTTGTAATTCGTTGCTTTTGGTAATGCAATATTCGATTTTATTTGGGAATTTTGTTACGTTTAAACAGTAAGGGAACCATTCATGTATTACATCTGTATAATATAGTTACTTTAAAGCGTTTCAGTGTTTAGATATTGATCTGTAGTGTTCTTGGGAAAAAAATCCACCAGTTTTCCCAATAGGCTGTTAATTAGATATTTCTAATTCCATTATGCGTTTGAAATGCTTATATTCAGTTTCAAATAAATCTTTCATTTTAGTTTTAGTTTCTGAATCCAAACAAAACACAAACACACCAATTGTTTACAAATGCATTTGTTTCTGAACACATTTGAGTTCCCTTACATTTGATCACTGATCACTTAATGCGGTGGAAAAAATGAAAACAACCACAAATACAAATACTGTACAGGAATTTAATTAGTTTTGGCACAACTGCGGTTTTTCTTCTATTGCATGCATCAAAGCTCTCTCTCTCTCTCTCTCTCTCTCTCTCTCTCTCTCTCTCTCTCTCTCTCTCTCTCTCTTTCCCCGTCTTTGATCGGATGTGATTACAGTCAGACAGAGCGAGGATCTCAATTCAATTAGAGGCCTGCGCGTGCGCCAGACCCTGCACTCCAGCGTTTCTACATTATTTTATTAATCTCTGCATCGTTTGAACTCCTAAAATCCCTGTTTTTTCTCGAGCCAACTGAAATCTGAGTGTGTTCTGATTTAATGGGTTCCATGAGCTCCGATATCGATCACCAGTATGGTGCCAGAAGCATCCAAACATTACAAAATGAAAAAAAAGATCCAACCAGAAATGAAATGCGTGATTTTTGCGCGCTGCCAGTCGAACTAGAGCTGTCAATCAAGCCTGGAGCTGTCAATCACCGGCGGAGGGGACTCGAGGGTCATGAATGAGAAAGAGCCTGGTTACTGATGCCAATGAATGTTAAAGAGGAGGAAGTTTTAGAGCTCAAACGGGGATTCAGTGTCGCTTTGAGGAGATTAAGAGAGAGAGAGAGAGAGAGAGAGAGAGAGAGAGAGAGAGAGAGAGAGAGAGAGAGAGAGAGAGAGTCTCATGCTCAAATCAAGAGCTCTTCAGATCACACAAATTCCCCTTTGTAAATGCGACTGTACATTTAAAACACAAATTTGAACCCTTAAAGTACTCAAGGATTTTAAAGTTTCATGGTCTTTTTCGATCTTTAAAAAGCACACAGGCTTTCGGAAATGGAAATTGTCTGTTTATGTTCAAATATATTAAAGGACAATTAATGTCTATAGCAGAAAGGTGCAAGAAATTGTCTCTTTAAAGGTCAAAATCGCAAATGTTTGCAAGATCGATCCCAAACATCCAAACATCCAAGGTTAAGGTTCACAGCACCAACGCTACAAATATAATCCATTATTACCTCGTACCTTAAATATATGTAAATAATTAAGCCATTTCGTTGCAGGAACAAACCATGAAACAAACCAGAAGTGATGAAAAAATGAATTTTTTAATTTACCGGTGAATGTGATAGACGCTTGATAAGTGCGGCCATATAGAAACCGTTCACATCTACAAAGATCTTATACATACCGAACCCTGAACCAAATCAACCCAGAAACTTGCTTCAGATTTAAATGTATAATTGTTGTATCCAAATTGTGAGGTAGATAATTATTTACTGAAGTTTACCTAACTCAACTGCGCATGCTCGGTGTGACCGCTCTCGTTCCATTTACAAGTATCTTTACATAAATACTATTCAAACGCCCTTAAGTGCCCATAAAAGAATTGTCAACGTAATGATTGGTTAATAATAAAATTGCAGGGTACATTTTGTTTAAAGTGAGGTGTAGCAAAGATCCTTTATTAAAAATGATGACTGGCGCGTCAATAAACTTAGACGAAACAGTTATTTTTTTACGTTGAAGTAACTTTAAAATTTTACATTATTTTTCCACATTAAAATGTGCGAAATTAATATTCTTTATACAATCTTAAATTGTGAGATTATGTTGCTGCCATTACGCGTTGTGCCATCGAAAAACATTTTAAAAATGGCATACAAACTATATTTGAAACTATATTTGCACATAAAGCAAGAGATGACTCGTCTTGTAGGTTATTAAATTATTAATATTTTTTTAAACGATTACATCGAAAATGTATCTAGATTTTGTGGCGTTGTGGTCACCAGGGGCCCCTATCATTCAATCATAGTCTCTGTATAGCAGCTAGCCAGCTATCGGGCTCTTGTTCCTTTCTGTCCCCGTGTTTTACCAGTACCACCAGCTGGAGTGTGTGTCCCTCGCTCGGGTCTGTGTTAATCCGATCAGGGCTCCAGAGCCCCGGCATAGCGCTAATTCAATTAACCCCGCGCTAAACTAATTATCCTGCAATCTGCCACGCGAGCTTCTGCCCTGTCTCTCCCACACTCACAAAGGGTTCATTTGACACCAGTCATTCAGAAGCAGACATACAACACACCAAAATAAAAAAAATACACCAGACAGAACACACACCACGAGCAGCCTTCAGCACATTGAAAAGAAATTCACCCA
Organism: Danionella cerebrum; assembly: GCA_007224835.1. Taxonomy (NCBI): domain Eukaryota; kingdom Metazoa; phylum Chordata; class Actinopteri; order Cypriniformes; family Danionidae; genus Danionella; species Danionella cerebrum. The sequence continues at coordinate 101,277 of SRMA01026311.1, forward strand.
AATTTGATATTAGCACTGGTTTCATTATCTTAAACATTTGTGTTTTAAAGAATACCAAAAACCAGTGGCTGCTCATTTTCTCCCTCTCGAGTTAATGGTATCAAAGGCTTTACGATTTTGTGCATGGAACATCCATCACGAGCCGGTCTAGCTGTTTCAGAACATTGTTTCTGTGGTGAAATTCATACAAACCCAGTCTGTATTCAGTTTGATCCTCCAGGAAGAACTACCGTACATTTCTGTTCTCCATCCTCATTGCTTCAAGGTATCAGCTTTCCGTGTAGATGATCCTGATTTTTAGCATTCCCAGGAGAAAGAACCAAGGCTTTACCTACACCTTGCTGAAGGATTGAAGTTCATGATCTCATGAAAAATCTTCCCCAGTGTCCATAACATTAGTCTCAGAACTACTCAGCACAGATAATCGAGCTTTGTATGATTTCTTGTACTAATAGTGTTTGGAAGCAGACTTCTTATGATTCCTGTTAGCAGCTTAACTTGACTTTTCTACTCTATTCAACAGATTTATATATGAATGTGTTTGTGACATCACAAACTTTAGGATCCCACCTACAACTCTTGATAGACTCGATGTAATAGCATATGGCCCAGCACAGCTATAACTTCAGTTAAGTGCTGAAACTATAACTACACAACTTCTGTCTGATGAGAGGGTGGGATCAACAGTAACTCAAAACAAGGTGATTTTAACAGAACAGCTGTAACTTTGTTGTGATAGATTTTCATAAAAAGTTTAAGGATCCAGTAATCAGAGAAGTAAAATCACATTAAAGTAATTAATGCAATAAAACCCCAAAAACAAAACATAGTTTCAAAGTTATAAAAACGTTTTATTTATGAAGGTCAATTTTATAAGCTTTAGACGCCTTAACATACACTCTAAGTATGACACCTGATATATGGTTAGCTATAGACTCAGATCAGGCTAGTTCTAACCCTAACCTTACTTTAAAAAAAAAACAGTTTGTCACTTAGAGGCAGAATTTGTCAAAATTTTCAAGAAAGTATTCATTTCTAATAGTGAATGAGGGCAGGGTCTAATGTATTTTTTGTATTAATGTGTACGGGTGGATTGTTGTATATATGCATTTTTTTTAACTTTATATATATTTAAATATATATAATACCTATTTGTTTTAGACTCTTTTCTAGACATTCACACAGCAAATAAAATGACATTTCAGTAGAAAAGAGAAAAAAAAACAAAGCAAAAACCCAATGCTTAAATAGAAAGGACTGACTTTAAAAGTGGAAAGTGTCTGGGAGCCAACCAAGTCATGACTAAATGTCTTCATGTCGTGGCTGTTTCAGGATTGAACGATTGCCCAAATAAGAATAAATTCAGCAAGGTAAAAGGTGCGAGATGGATGAGGCCAGAGTTAAGTACTGCTGAAATCCCTTGGATTTAACCAAAGTTTACTAGTGAGTGTTCACTCTTAACCCCCCGGTTAAGAGTGTTTTATTTTAAAACGTGGATTATGAAAGAAATGTAAGGTTTTATGAGTAACCACTACAGCTACATCTGGCCACACAGGTAATATCTCCAGAAGCTGCATTCTGTACCCCTGAATTGCAGTAATCAAGTGTACTTGTCACGAGTGCATGAACTGAGGCAGGGGTGAGTGATGGTCTAAGCTTATTAATGTTCCGTAGCTGGAGGAAAGCTGCTTTTATTACCGAGTTGACAATGAAAGTGATGGCAAAGCCTCAGTTAAGCACCTGTATGCTTACACATTAAACCGCTTCCTCTACAAATACAGATTTATATAATGGTGGATAAGGGACTTGTTGGAGAGTTTAGTGGGTGAAATCCGGGGATGAGAAGACATCCCTCTCAACCTCCCTTTATTTTCCATCTCCTCCCCATCACTCATATCCCTGATGAAGAGCTACAGGCCTGAAAATAGAAAATCAATAAACTCAGAGTGTTTCAGAAGAGAGAGAGATACAGTATCAGCCGCCGAGACACACGTTAATGTACGAGAGACGTTCACAGCTGTCTGTAAGAGAGCATCAATATTATTGATCAATTTTACACTGTGATGCATAATCACACAGGAAAGGGAGATTGTAGAGGAGGAAAGAGTGGGAGAGTGCGGTGGGGGGTCCGGTCCAGCAGAGTGTGTTTTGCGATGCTAATTTCATCCCCACAGGAGGAACCTGAACAAGAGAGAGACAGCGCTCTGCACATAGACACATTCCTGTGACTTGTTTCAGGCAGATTCACCAGATTCCTCGAGGATAAAAGGAATCTCACATTCCAGTCACATGTTTCTTGCTGCACAACGGCGAGTCTGGAGATTCCTCGAGAAATCCCCAAGAGAACAATTAACATGCGGTAAACCTGACAACACTTTTTCTTTGTGTTTTTATACATATTTAGTCAGATTTGCATCGTCCCTTCCAAGAACCACCACCTTAACGAGGAGGAGGTGAGGCTCCACACTAGATCCGTGCCTAAGGTCGAGCTTGTAAGAACTTTGTTGTTGCTTTATCAGCTGTTTCATGACGGCATCGTTTAAGGTTTTGTTCGTAATTGTTACATGGTAAGTGTCCCAGGAGCTGTTAGAATGGCAACAGAAAAAAAAAACCTCTGATGCACTGATTTGAATTCATTTTCTGTACTAGCTTGAAAGTGTTCTATGTGTATGTCTTCTGATCAATCCACTTTGTACCAAACTGCTTGATGTTTACTCCCAATGTAAGTTGCTTTGGATAAAAGCGTCTGCTAAATACAAAAAAAAAAAAAAAACAGAAATATAATGAAATATTATCTTTTTCCACGGAACACAGCCCGAAAAAGCATCTTGGGCTCATCCACCCAAAGGAGAAGTTACAGAAGCAGGGTGCTTTTGGGTTCAATCAAAGAGAGGGAGTTGATGACCTGATCTTACGAAACGGAGCTGACTCGAAATGAAAAGCTCTTGATTTACCAGTCAATCAATGTTTCTCACAAGCTCTGGGTGATACTGCATGGAGATACAAGTGGACAAAGTGTTTCTGCCTTAGAATGATGAAGAAATCCAGAAAGAGAGGGGTCAGCTGTCCCTTTTACAATGCACATCTGAGTCTACTCTATCGTTGACACTCCTCACACTCACATATGATTAAGACATGAGAAAAACATAGAATAAACGTTAGTCCTTGGACTTCAAATGAGAAAAGATGATAACTGTATGATTTAGAAGTTTCAGTTTACCATTAAATAACTTTTTTTTAATCTTTTGAGAATATTAAGAGGACTCAGAAGGCAAAACGGGCAAACAACCTGATCCATGAAAATGATCAATCCGTAATTGTAACCAACAGGAAACCCATGACAGGTGGAAAAAAAGCTGAGGGAAAAAAAATGAACCCACAATTCCAAAACTATAAAACTTGAGGAAAGGACTTTAGCAGAAAAAAAGAGACAGTATAGAGCAGGAGTTCATGGTGAGTGTGAAAGTTCCTCCTTCTGCCAACCACAAAAGAGCAGGGAAAAAGTAGCAGATTGGATTTGAAAAGATCTGTGAATCAGGTCCAATTACGACCAGGTAGTGATGCCTTTGGCCACTCTTAGCCTCGTGCCACGAGATCAGGAACCGATGGGTGACGCTGCATCTATAGCTTTATACTGTGTCTGTGGTTAGAGTCATTCACACAGAATATGCTAGGGGCACCACATTCTTCTCTTCCACCCATAAAGTATGCCAGTGTCCCATTGTGGCTGACAAAAACAGCTCAACTTTACAGCAAGCACACTTCAGGTCAGGTGACATGAATCAACCAATCAGCATCATCCTTACCCATTACAACGTTGAAACCTGAACATTTTGTGAAGATTTTACTCACATGAGGGGAACAATGCATGAAGTTTCAGCTGAATTTTGGAATAGCTAATGGTGGTGGGAGATATCTCTGATGTGCAACTGTCTGAGTGCTGTGCACCTAGAACAGGGGTGCTCACACTTTTTCAGCTTGTGAGCTACTTTTAAAATGATCAAGTCAAAGTGATCTACCCGCTAAAAAAAATGTAAAACATCAATCAACAAACAATTATTTTCAACTTTATTGAGAATTGACAAAACACACATAATAATTAATTATTTACATTTTTTGTAATAACATGAGTTTAATTTGATGACTTGCACTGAATTGAATCATTAGAACAGTTGTGTGTGACCTGAATTTGGTGGTAATAGAGTGATTTTTTTATGGGAGCAATTGAGCTTTGATCCAAATAATCAAGAATAAAAATGATGCTCTAATAAATATTTCAATATATTTATATTTATAACAGAGTCGTGCAGTACAATATGCAGGTGAGGAGTGGTGTGTTGCTTGATTTTGGTTGTAATAGAGCAATTTAGAATGAAGTTATGAAGCATATTCTGGGTAAAACATATTTTGGATCTGGTCATTTGCAGACGGTCCCTAAGCGATTCCATGTCAGCGGGTTGCTCATAGACGGTAATGTGTTTCTGCGAATGCTGAGGGAAAGATGTTTTGATAAAAAACGTTTTGATTGTCCGCTACATAACACAGATTAAAAATAGGTATTATTTGTTTACGAAGAACATTCTGGTCTCGAGCTATTGAGCAGAGAAAACCGAATCCGTGAATCTGCAGCTAACTTTACTGAAATGTAACGGGATGGATGATCGGCTGATATTGTTTCAAATTTCACGCCGCGGTCGACCGGTAGCACCTCCGTCGATCGCCATTAACGTAATGAGCACCCCTGACCTAGACCCTGGACACTCTGGAGAGCCTGGGTAACCATTAATTCCCCTGGCAGAGCTGGAGGAAGTGTACTGAATCTAGGTTTTACTGCATAGATTGTTGCCTCAACGACCGACTCAAGAAAAATAAGGATGAAAAAAAATCTGCCAAACACTGATCTGGAACAAAACTAATACTTCATTGAGAGCAGCAACACAGCTGAAATAAAGCTGATGAATTATTCACAAACACGATGTGCGTCATGTTTCATGCTTGAACATTTAATTGGCACCATCAACACATTTTACATTCCACAATGATCACAAAACTTGAGCTCTAATTTCATAAATACAGACATTTGCGTCTTCTACCCCAGCGTCTAGTGGAGATCTTTATCACTGAGATCATAAAGCTGCGCTGATTTATGAGCGTTATTAAATATTGAACACAGAGGGTGTCGTTTTTACTCGTCTACCAATAATCTGATGAGAATGTGTTTACGATTCATAACTTCTGAACGCTGGCTAATATTTGAGCACACCGTGATGAATAAAGCTACTAAAAATGGCAATGGCTATAGAGCGTGTTTTTTGATGCTACAAACATATTTATGGGTGATAATGCCGAATATATTATGTATTCTTATTGATTTTACTATTTTCTAAGCATTTATGATATATTTATCTGGCAGCTTGATCATTATACGTTCAATATACCAGTGTAACAGTAGTTTCAATGTTGTTTTTTTTTTGTTTTGTTTTGGTTCCACCTTTGTATGTTTGTAACAAACACACAACCAGAGACCGAGCGACACAGACAAGTCTACGAGTGTTATACAGTGAAAATGACATCTTCTGTACAGAGTGGAGCCATGATGGTTTATCTCCAAATGTCGGTTAAAAGAATTTGAGTGACTGAACGGTCACTGGGAACCTGACTGGGAGTCTCTTGTTTGTTTTGCGTGTATTAGAGGTCCTTATGGGGACCTTGTGTGGTTTTGGTAAAGAATATTTGGTCGTGTGAGAGGTCAGTGATGCAGAGTGACGGGGAGTCCCTGATTGTTATTTTACTGTATGTGAATGTGTGAGACGTCCTCAGTGGAGAGTGGAGACCTGACGGTGAGCTTCCTGCTGTTGTTCTCTTTGTCCATCAGCTCTAGCCTCAGAATACTGGAGTTTGACTGCTGCTCGACGCTGAGGCGCAAGGTGGAACCATCAGGGAGCAGCTCCTGCTCGTATGCTGAGGAGAGCTGGGAGAGGACACTGCGCTCCACCTGAGAGAGAAGGAGAAATTTTCTCTCAGACGTTGGTGATGACAACCAGTTTTGCTCTGGACAACAAATGAATAACCACCTGGTGTTTGATAGAGCGAGCGCCGTAGTGTAGGTTGTATCCTTCTGCCAGCAGATCTAGAACTGCTCTGTCCCAGATCAGAGTGATGTCATGACGCTGCTTCGCCTGCATATGATCACACAGACCAGTATTTTGTGCTATTGATATGATACTAGTGATACTAGTTGGTGTGGATGTAATAGCAACAACTGTTAAAAAAGATGGCCGACGTGACAGCCTTATTTACAGCGAACAATTATTAAATAAGGACAATTTTCTTGTACATACCTTTTTAGCCCAAAACTCCAGCTCTTTGTTGACGAGCTGAGTCAGTTCATCCGAACTGAACGGCAGGAAGTACACCATCTCATTGATTCGACCCAGAAACTCATCGCGTCTAAAATGAGCCTGGAACACCAATCAGAGAACAGTCAAATCACATTTTCATAAAAGTTTATGTTATGAGCGTCACATTACATAGAGTCAGGGATGAACAGAATAGAGTTAGACCTTGAGTATGGGACGGATGACATGCTCCTTGAAGCTGCTGGAGATAGTGACGCTTTCTCTCTTCTGAACATCCTCTAGATGAGGAAACATTGGAATTCAGAATCAGAGACTAGAGTGAAACACTTGATTCTCTCATACTGAGCTGCAATAGCGACCTGAATCCAATACAGAACCGAATCCTAGTGAACTGGATAGAATCATCCTGAACTGAAAAGGTCTGCACTGCATTAAACCCCATTAAAAGAGATCATAGAACAATGAATCATACTGAGCTATATGAATCATGCTGAACTGAATCATACTGAACTGCACTAAAACAGTGAACTGAATTTGAAGTTGAATCATACTGAACCGAATCATACCAAACTGTACTGAATGAAATTGAACTGCACTAAAACACAGTGAAGTGAATTTGAATCATACTAAACTGAATTATACTGCACTAAACCACAGTGAGCTGAATTTGAATCATACTAAACTGAATCATACTGCACTAAACCACAGTGAACTGAATTTGAATCATACTGCACTGAATTATACTACTGCACTAAACCACAGTGAGCTGAATTTGAATCATACTAAACTGAATCATACTGCACTAAACCACAGTGAGCTGAATTTGAATCATACTAAACTGAATCATACTGCACTAAACCACAGTGAACTGAATTTGA
>SRMA01026311.1:116879-156125 GCA_007224835.1 Danionella cerebrum
TATATATATATATATATATATATATATATATATATATATATATATATATATATATCGCTTCCTTGTCTGACAAGTCTCAATTTCAGCTGCAAATATTTGGTGGTTAGGTAAGAATTTGGCGACATCATGAAAGCATGAAACCATAGTGCTTTGTATCAACGGTTCAGGCTGGTGGTGTAATGGTGTGGGGGATATTTGCTTGGCACACTTTGGGGCCAGTAGTACCACTTGAGCATCATTCAATGCCAAAGCCTAGTATCGTTGATGTGCAGCCGACAAATCTGCAGCAACTACAAGATGCCATCATGTCAATACTGTCCAAACTGGAATGTTTCCAGTATCTTCTTGAATCTACACCACAAAGGATTAAGCCAGTTCTGAAGCCAAAAGACAGACAAATCCGGTATATACATACATACATAGAGTGAGGGAAATAAGTATTTGAACACCCTGCTATTTTGCAAGTTCTCCCACTTAGAAATCATGGAGGGGTCTGAAATTTTCAACATAGGTGCACGTCCACTGTGAGAGACATGATCTAAAAAGGAAAAACCCAAGAAATCATGATGTATGATTTTTTAAAACTATTTATTTGAATCATACAGTGGGAAATAAGTATTTGAATACCTGTCTATCAGCTAGAATTCTGACCCTCAAAGACCTGTTAAAAAAATCCACCTCCACTCCATTTATTATCCTAAATGAGATACACCTGGTCGAGATCGTTAGCTGCATAAAGGCACCTGTCCACCCCGGACAATCAGTAAGACTCCAACTACTACCATGGCCAAGACCAAAGAGCTGTCCAAAGACACCAGAGACAAAATCGTTCACCTCCAGGATGAAAAGGGCTACGGGGAAATTGCCAAGCAGCTTGGTGAAAAAAGGTCCACTGTTGGAGTGTCATTAGAAAATGGAAGAAACTAAAAATTAATGTCAATCTTACTTGGACTGGGGCTCCACGCAAGTTCTCAGCTCGTGGGGTCTCAATGATCCTAGGAAAGGATGACTCCCTTTGACTCCCCCGCTTAGCCAGTCTCCAGACCTAAACTCAATTGAAAACCTTTGGAGGGAGCTCAAACTCTGTATGTCTCAGGGACAGTCCAGAGGCAAAAGAGTGAGCCAAAATACCTCCTGCAGTGTGTGCAAACCTAGTGAAAAACTACAGGAAGTGTTTGACCTCTGTAACCACAAACAAAGGCTACTGTACTAAGTATTAACAATGATTTTCTCACGTGTTCAAATAATTATTTCCCGCTGTATCATACAAATAAAAAAATCATACATCGTGATTTCTGGATATTTTTTTTTTGATCATGTCTCTCACAGTGGACGTGCACCTACGCTGAAAATTTCAGACCCCTCCATGATTTCTAAGTGGGAGCAGGGTGCTCAAATACATGTTTCCCTCCCTCTATATATATTACTCTGTTTAATTTAATCATAGTTACCTAAAATACCAAAAAGGATTTCAAAATACTCTTGAATAAAAACAAGGCTTGGACATAAATAAGATGTGGGTTAAAAAAAAAATCACTGCTGAAAATGCTCACAGTTTACAAATTTAAGTATATATTTTAAAAACAGTGAAAATGTGCTGTGATTTAAATGCTTTTTTGCAACTTTTAAAAACGTGCTATTTGTACTCACACAATTACACATTAATATCTGGCATATTAGGGTTGTATTGATGTAAGATAAACTAAAATGTGCCAAAATGCCACCAAAGCATGTACAAATATGACACTTGTGCAAAGTTGCACTTGGATTTCAACCTTCAGACATTCCACAAATTAAAAAATTCCTTAAAGGGTTAAGGAACTTTATTAGAAGAGAGCATTTAGAGAAACGCTAGTTTCTAAACCCTAATAAATTCTGCGACGGATCCATCTAAGTGATATTTCAAGAACACAAATGTGAATTAAAGAAGTAAAACCTAAAGTGTGTGAGTCCAGAGGGAGCGCTGAGTGTGTGAACGAAGCGATTCATTATGTCTGACTCCTACTCTGTCTCTATTCCTTTATTAGTTTTCCTCCTTCCCTTGGTCTGCTATTGATTGGGATTTGTAACATACACACAACCACCCAGTTTAAGGTTTTATCAATAAACTCAGCGATTACCCACAATGCCCCGGGAGCAAGCGGTATGTTCCGATATTGATTGATCCGCCTTTATGGAGACGGTATGTGTTTTATGAGTAAAGGAGGAGATGTTAGCTCTGTTAGATAAGTGTTTATTGTATTGTTTGTGAAATTATTATGGTTTTATATAATTCTACATATGACGTTTAAATCTTGTAACAAACAGCACAGCAAAACGTGACAAAGTTCCCGAACTATGCAAACCACTGTTTCAGTTTCACTGTCCAAATACAAGTTTTTGCTCATGAGACCTGTGTATAATATTGTCACAGCTTACACCTCAAGCACTTTTAGTTAAAAGGGCAGCAGATGCATCTTCATTTTCACCTGCTGGAGTCCGTGCTCTTCCCCGAATCTATCCAATATCTTCTTCCTGTTGCCCTCAGGCCGAGGCGCTTGACCCACGACCCTTGGAGTAAAGACGCGGTGTGTTATGTGACCCTGGCTTGAGAGTGACAGCAAATGTGTGTGTAATGTGATTTACAAAAGTGTGTTATTACAGCCACAGGGCACCAGCACAGACACAGGCTTGTTTAAGCGTCTATGTCGACAGAAAATTTAAATTAAAGACTATTTTGTTGTTGCTTAATAAAAAATAATAAAAAAAACAACAACCCATGTGCCTGTTAAAAAAGGACAGCTTGTTTCTACCTAAATAAAAAAGGTAATTTAAATTACAATTAAACTTTGAATTATAAAACAAAATTTTGTATTAAAAAAATGTGTCTTTTAAAAAATACATTGAAATTATCATTTATTTAACTACACCCAGAGCCATTGTGGCCTGAAGAGCTACTTGAGGATCCTACAAGAGCACTGGACAACAAAACAGAAACCCTTGACAGAGATGCACATACAGTTTACTTTTATTGATAATGTCTTCTAATCCAGTGATCAGCAGATGGCACTCTGCTTTGTTAAAACAAAGCTTCACATCTTTTGGACTAATTAGGAGGAAGACTTCAGCCCCCCATCATTAATATGATATTTTGTCATCAAATAAAACATTACAATTATGTAATTTCTTAAAAATGATCTGGCCTGGCCCTCAATGACAACTTTTTGCTTTTCTCTGAGATTTAATTCTATGTGTTTCTCACCTGCACCCAGCAGCATCCGAACCGACTCAGCATCATCAGCAAGAGCAGCATAATGAAGAGCAGAACAACCCCTGAAAGAAGCCCGACTGCTGAGACGACTGTTGAACTCATCCTCTCTGCTCACCAGCACTGGAACACACAGAGAAATCCATATGAGCTTTCTGTTACAACGCATGTAATTTTGACAGAGAAACTGGAACTGTCTTCAGTATAGAGCTGGAGGTTGGATCCTGCAATGGACAGAGAAACTGAAACACTGTTCATTATAGAGCTGGAGGTTGGATTCTGTATTTGGACAGAGAAATTGAAACACTGTTCAGTATAGAGCTGGACATTGGATGTTGTATTTGGACAGAGAAACTGAAACACAGTTCAATATAGCTGTGAAGAATTGATGCTGTGTCCGGACAGAAAAACTGTTCAGTATAGTCGCAGAGGAATGATGTATTTGGACAGAGAAACTGAAACACTGTTCAGTATAGAGCTGGACGTTGTATTTGGACAGAGAAACTGAAACACTGTTCAGTATAGAGCTGGACGTTGTATTTGGAAAGAGAAACTGAAACACTGTTCAGTATAGAGCTGGACGTTGGATGTTGTATTTGGACAGAGAAACTGAAACACGGTTCAATGTAGCTGTGGAGAATTGATGCTGTGTCTGGACAGAAAAACTGTTCAGTATAGTCGCAGAGGAATGATGTATTTGGACAGAGAAACTGAAACACTGTTCAGTATAGAGCTGGACGTTGTATTTGGACAGAGAAACTGAAACACTGTTCAGTATAGAGCTGGACGTTGTATTTGGACAGAGAAACTGAAACACAGTTCAATGTAGCTGTGGAGAATTGATGCTGTGTCTGGACAGAAAAACTGTTCAGTATAGTCGCAGAGGAATGATGTATTTGGACAGAGAAACTGAAACACTATTCACCACAGTATCTGGTTTAATACAAACACACAAAAAAATTAAGTCAGTACACATGAAGGAGAGATGTCGGTCTTAAATGATACTGCGCTCTTGAATTATGATACAAACATAGAATAAATCCCATAATGCACAGGATTTTTCTCAAAACACATAAATCATAACGCAGCAGTGAGTGTGTCAGTGTGTGCATATTTTCTCTCTGGGCGTCTGTCAGGCGGGTCATCAGCAGAAACGAATGTCTGAGAGGAAGATAATCACCAGGAAACCCAATAAAGCGGCGGCTGGCCATCCATCACACACTCTCACACTCACTCATTCATCACTGCGCTTCAGGGAAACATGCTCCTTCAAGACCAACACACTGCCAACAAAACAAATGTCAGTAATATACATAGAGCAGCCTGAGATGACACAGAGCAGAGACAGAAGGCGGGGGTGAATTAAAAAAAAGAAAATGGTGCTTCAGGTCGGGGTTTAAATGCTCACAGTCGATATTCATCATTAATCACGCTGTCAATCAATCAGCCGTCCAGTAATGATAATAATGAGGATGAATCTCACCCTCCAGAGAGTGCGTGTTCTTTTCTCGGGCCGTCTGGATGACACTGCTGAACTCATCGCCCAGGTTCGGATCCGCTCCGGCTTCCAGAAGAACCTGCAGCATGCTGAAAGAGAGAAAGAAAAATGGCACAAAACTTTAGAAACATAACAACTGTGCACTCAAACACAAGCTGTTCTCAGGGTCCATGTGTGCGTTCAGGGGCAGAGAGCAGAGGGTAGTGACCCCGAGCAAAGCACAAACTCAAACACTGTGTGAGAGAGAGAGTCCGGAATTTAACTTCTCACTCACGGATTACATTTTGAGTGTTCTCCCACAGAAACTCTGTCATTTGATCCTATTTTAGAGAAAACTCTGAAAACGACCAAAATCAATATTAGGATTTTGTCTCATTTGTTCAAGTTCTGACATATACAGATCAGGGGTGTAACAATACATTGTGGCACAATATATTGCAACACTAAAATGTCACAATAGTATCGTGGAGCTACTCGGAGATCTAGAAGCTGAAGGGCATTTGTGACTTGAAACAATTGTGATTCTAGTCACTTCTGAAACTTCTTCCCCTTGTCTTCTTGTTTTATGTAATACTTGTAAGGAGACAACTTTCCTTTACTCATATTAAATTAAAAGGATTTTAAAATTAGCTCTTTCCATCACTTAGAATAAAAAAAAATGACAATGCCCCCTTGTGGATGGACAGTCTCAAATGCTCTCATAGAAACCAAACGATACCCTAGCCTTTTGGTTGTCTCAAAACGCTTTTAATTCATTTTTCCCCAGTGATTGTTCTTAATATAAACAATTGTTGGTTAAAAATAGTGTATCTTGATGCAAATTGTATCATATTTATTTACAATATCAAGGTATTTGTCGTATTGTGAGCAATACAGTCCAGTACAGATGCATTTAAACGTTCTCTGAAAACACAGTGACTGACCATAGACATGAAAACATAATGGCAAATAAATGAAGAAGGTTTTGTAGTTAATCAAATACAGCATTGGGGGGGGGGGGGCTACACTAGTTAAAACTCTTTTCCACTGTATGGTATGTAATAATTTGGTGGTGGCCACATTTAAGACTCAAAATTAAAGTGGGTAGATTGTGGGTAGAATACTTGTGATGTGGATGTAATTTTGTATTTCTTTCACCTAATGAAATTTGTTCATTGTTTTTAAATAAAATTATACATTTTTCAACCAAATTTAGATAAACCTGTTAAACTTAAGAGCTGGACAATGTCCATGAGTGATATCTGAAGGTTACTACCGGCATCTTCTAGAAGCTTTTAAATTCATCTTTTGATGGTTTACATTTACACTGCGATAAATAAAAATTGAAACATATAAATTGTGTGTTTTTTTTATGTTGGTGCATAATTTAATATTCTTAATTTGGTATTTAAATGAAATCTAGATAAATACAGGACATAAAACATTTGCCGATACATTTATTAATTGTAAAGCTTAACTTCACCATCTGAGGTCATAAAGAGCTCCAAAAATGCTAATGGGGATGAAGTTTTGATTTTTTCCCCTTCCACCTGTGCCAAATCCTGTTTTTGGTGCATTTTGCATTTTATTTGCTTGGAAGGCAGCCAAGACCCATTTTTTAAGAGGTCTCTGGATTGGCAGACTTCACATAAATCGCACCAACTGAGCCAAATTTTGCTCATATTCAAGCAAACACTAGAAGAGTGAACACACCCTTAAACACATCAGACACATAGGAGTCATTCTGGGCAGATGTTGGGTGACCATGAGCGATGGTGGAACAGACGGATGCACACCTGCATCAGTGTTTACTAAACACACCTGAGAGAGAGGGACACTCTCCTGATTTAGTTGACAGCTGGTTCAACAGAGAGACTCAAAGAACCCTTTGCCACAGTGCGGGGTGAACTAAGCTACACCAATGATTAGGGTTGGGTACCGAAACCAGTATACAGCAAGGAAAGATATTAACAGTTGTAAGTAAATACAAGTAAATGCTCTATGTAAATACAATGTGAATTTCGATATGTTACTTAGAAAACACAAATATTGTTTCATCTGATTAACTGCAGGATAGGGTGCTCAATGTTCCAGTTGAATTGAGCCCATAAGAGAAACACTCGAGAAGCAGCTGCTCTTTATCATCTATATTCTGCTACCCAGATCGCAACAGCCATGAGAGCTTGATCAGGACCAAGCGTTAAGGGATGAACACAACCCCAATGACATCCAAACACACCAGTAGCTCTAAAGCAGTTTGCGGAATACCTGAGCATCTCAAACTGTCTCCTGGTAATGCTTGTGAGAACGGCTGCTCTCAATTTTTTCAATACATTTTATACCATCATATACGATCACAAAAATTCACGTTTGTATCTGAATGATAAGATTTCATCTAGATCAACTTCTGTGTTTTAAATGTGAACAGACTCTACTCTGTTTGTTTTTATTGTCCATGCATGAGGAAGCCTTGGGTTGCCAATTATTAGAAAATCTACTAGTAAATTTAGTTTTTCCAGAGAGTAAACAAATCCATCTGTTTAGCAGTTTCTAATCAAATTTCACATTTGAAAACAAAAGAAAAAAAAAGGTTGAATTTGCTCATAATAACTGTTAAGCGAAACCGAATATTATATAAAAACTATTTTGAGCACGCATTGTTTTTTATGTTTTTAGTTGTTTCTTAATTCCAACTTTATGTGAGCCCAAAATTTCTCCTCGGAGGGCTACTTCATGTTCACCAACAGCCAATTTTTATGATGAGCAAGCCAGTGTATGGAAGAGCACATAAGTTCATCATCTCTGTAAACCCATTGGAAATATGCAGGGGAAAACGCATATGGATTGTGAATGTGTTGCAGAATCCCATGAAAATACTTTTTATGATTCTTTCTTCCTGAACAAATTTGACCATTGTCCAAAGATCCCCTGTACCTTAAGAATAAATGGGATCGCTCATCTAGTCACAGTTTGATGTAAATCAGATAATTTAATCTAGAATATACAATAAACCATTATTTTTTTAGATTTATTAAAATATTTGTCTTATTTGTACATCATTTTTAAATGTATATAATTGTTTTTTTTAAATATACTTATTCTTAATGTTATGAATAAGTATATTGCTTATTTTACAGCTCAATGAAATTTTCTTTTAATTGATTAGTTTATGACTTTTACATATTCTGTAAATATGTAAAGAGAAAGCAAAAACATTTTATGAAGTTTATTTATTTACAATTTATATTTTAAAATTTCAGCCAATTTGAGTAGGTGTTTTGTGATGTAGTATTTTAATGTGTATATTTGTCTTTTAATGCTTCTTTTATGTATTTTATTTTTTAAATGGGAACAAAACATGTTAAATGGGAACTAAAAAATGTAACTAAATAAATAACTCTATGGATTTCAGAATCTTAAAATAGCAAAAAGCTACAGCAAAAGAAACAGAAACATTGGACTGGATGAAGAGGGCTCAAACAATTGATTCAGACAAAAGGAGAAAATCTTTTCTTTTTTCCTCTCTTTTGTGTTATGGTATTGTGTGTATTTGCATGGGGTCTTGATTGAAGCAAATAAAAAAAAATCCCAAAAATGTGCTATTTGCCTTAAAACAGACAAAACGATCAAAAGAGCAAAAAAGAAACTAAAGTATCCATATGGATGCACACGGGTCACACGGGACAAACAGAGCAAAGCTCTTTTTCTTTTCTTCTCTTTCAGAGTGTGTGGTGTGTATTAATGTGGGGTGCACGGTGTGTGTTTTTGAGGGGTGCTGATCAAAGCGGGCAACTGTTGCTGTTGTGAAAGCAGAAGGATGTGCTTCAGACAACTCTGTTTGCTGAGCGAGGGAGAGACGAGTGCATTCACGTGCAGAATGGTCGAAGCAAGGGATGAAAGGCACTCTGGAGGGCAGAATTAACATTTTCTCACTATTTACGTCCAGATTATCCTCTATTTGTTAAAGTGCTAAAGAAAAAAACTCTACAAAAGAGGGATAAACACTTGCAAAACTTTTGCACATCATGTTTTCAACCTTTCAGAGCTGAAATGTCGGCTTGCACGTGATCTGGACTGATGGCGCTTATAGGGTTGAGAGCAAAAACAAAAACTAAAATTATCAGTATATTACATTACTATGAATCAGTTAAACATTTAGCATTTGTAAGACTTCCGTTGTGTTTTATAATGAAAAAAATATTTAAAAGCTACAGCCTACAGGAGAACTTTGCATGTAAAAAGGCACATAAAACTTTTTTGGTAAAAGAAAAAGGAATAATTGCTCTCAGTGAGTTTCGATCAATTGCTTCAATCTTTAAAAAACATACACAACATTCTTAGATTTAAAAGCAGACGATTAATAACACACTCTATGATTAATCACACACTCCCTGGACAAACTAATAATCACACACTGTGTACAAGTGAAAGAGAACGATCATAAGAGAACGACATATGAGCCTCGAGGGCTGAGCTTAAACTCCCTTCATGCTCTGATTGGAAACTGGGGATTTGAGTGACAGGAAGATGCAGCACTAAGCGCCACGGCAACAGTGAGTTATACCACTCATAACAGATCGGGAGAGAGACCATGAATCGATTCCCCCAGTGAGAGAACAGCAAAATTATCCAAACCCCTCCAAAAGAGACACATTATCATTCATTCACGCACAGAGCTCTGACAGGTTAACAGAAACATTCACTAGAGAAACTACCAATGGACTTATTTGTGTGAATTATGCAAATAAATAAGACACATTTATAAACACAGAGGTGACAAATAGGATCAATGAACTGAAAGCATATTTATGAACACATGTATATCTCTTTTATTGAAAAGAAAATATAAAACACACTAATTTTTACAGTGTATTCTTTGTATTTCATCATACTAGTTTTAGGGTTGAAGTATACATAGAGGGAGGAGAACTTAAGAACTTGAGTAGACAAAGAGTAAACTTGAGTAAATTAACAAGGATGTAAACTGATATTATTAAACTTCTTGAATCTACATCATTCAGTATAAATTTTAACGTGCATAAGCACAAAAATAAACTCTTATCAGCAAAAGCACAAACCAACATAAACCCTGACTAAACTCATTTTAGCTCAGATATAATCTGATAATAGACCGATATGAGCATTGAATTGAACGATTTCAATGGGTACTAACCCAACAATAAACCAAATTTGGCACAAACAAACTGATATTGACTCAAACCCATATAAGCTTAGCTTAAAATGGCTATTAACATGAACTTAAAACCAAAGTTTACATGAATTTCAATAGATATTAGCAAAAATATGTTAAACCAATATTAGGTTTTAATTCACAAAAAGTATTGTCTGTATTATGGAATTGGTTTAATTTTCCATGTCATTTACAGTGTTTCTAATATAGTTTTGTTATCTCCAAAGTTAGTATTGTTATCTCCAAAGTTAGCAGTACAATGAATTAAATTCAACACCATCAATATCAGATGTGATAAAATATGAATTGAATGAAACAGCAGGAGCCAAAGTACACCTTTGAAAGAACAATGCTACAAACATTTCTTCAAGGGCCACAATACACAAGATTTAAAAGCACTGAACATTATTTAGCACAGTAGTTTGGGGTACAGAATGGTTCACAAATGTTTGTTTCTGCGGTGTGAATGTGCTGAGATGATACATGGCTCCCCTGTGATGCAGTCAGAGCTAAACTCTGGCTTTGAGTGGTTGGTTGGGCACCAACAATCAACATGTAGAAACTATGGATTTATAGCAAGCATTGGCCTTGAGAAAGCTAGGAAAAGTGGAACATAGAAGACCTGGGCATTGGAAATTTGTCTCGCGATGCGACTGCAATCCAGGAGGACTTCTATCCTACTTCAGAGCAGATATGTGTTGCTACCTTATTGGCTGTTATGTTCCACCAAGCAACTTACACCCCAACCTACTTTGTGCTGCTGAACACGGCAATTTTTTTTTACTTGTTTTTTTTTTTAATGAGACCTGAAACAGGCGGGTTCACTGCCTTTAACAAACTATATCCCATATGCATATGTACCTTGGAAAAGGATGTTTAAGAGTTTGTTCATTAGAATCAAAGTATGCAAGAAGATTTCACCAGAACTGTAAGAGTACAAGATCAGCTATCCTTAGTATCAATGTCAGTACATGATCCGCAAGTTAGCATGATTTGCTAAATGTCACGGATCACGTCACGGCCTCCCTACTGACACCGTATCATAGACAAAAACGGAGTACACAAAATAAACTTTTTACACAGCCATCTGGCAGCATTTTATTATTGGGCTGGTGGATGCGGCATTAAAGCACATGTTTCTTATGAGGCAAGTTAAGTGATCGGGTTCTGAAATTCATATCATCAGCCTGTTAGTAATAATGCATCATCTAACGTTTATCAGACAGAGAACTCCAACAAGAATAAAAACACTATTGTTAATGTCTCATGTATCCTGTGCTTACACCATGCATTTCTATGAATGCACCCCATGAAGTCACGTGATGTAACTTGGGTACACAAAGCTCAGAGTCAGTATGTACGTCGGTTTTAACCACAGTTTTCAGTTCGGTTCAGATGGCTCAGCAAATTAGTTTAACCATCCTCTGTGTAGATCCCATGAAGAGATAAAAAAAAGTAGGTTTTTTGATAGAATTCACTTTTTTATGCTAAATCTAACATCAATACAAGTCTTCAAAAATGGACGCTTGGTACAAGCAAAGGCTGTTTGAATGATTGAGAGTCTCTCTCACTGTGTGTGTGACTTGCAGACGGTGCTGCATGATGACTACAGATGAGTGCTCACATTTCATGTGCTGCTTTTTGCATAATTAAGTCTGATAAAACAGTGATGGCATACAGTGACATTTGTTTACCATTGTCATCTTTGTCGTATTCAACAGCAAAGCCGAAATGACTCCAGGTTTAAAAGCCTCCTCATAGAGCTGACTGAGGGAGCTGCGCTCTGGTCACGCTTAGACTTCCTCCCTCCTCTAACTTTAGCACTCAACGATTGGATATTTGCTCCAGAAATGCAATCAATGAACTACTCCATGTTTAAATATCCTTTCACATCTGTAAACAAGTAGTTTACAGGCGTTTTGAAATAATAATACATATGGGAGTTTTACAAACCGTGTGTTGAACCAAGGACGAAGTACCGCTTGGTTCGGAATAAAACCAAGTATTGCAGCGTCCCTAATGTGACCATATTCACACTGTACAAAATCTATCAGGGAGCTTATGATTGAAAAAATAAAATAAACAAAATAATTGAGTTTAAAAATAGAGTTAAAGTCTAAGAGTAGAAACAAATGCGTATTCAGAGTTTTCAATTTAGTTTAGCAAATTTCAGTTAGTATCTAAATAAGGGGGGATTTAAGTCGTAAACAGGATTTTTGTCAGGATTTTTTTACTCCCTAGTAAAAGCCCTAATACAAAGTTGAACCAATATAAGCACAAACCTAAAGCAATTTCACATCAACTTAAACCTGAAGTTCTATTCTAACTATGCCTGAATTTAAATTATAAGCACAACAGACTTTAACCTATTAAGTAAAGATAAAGGCCTTTGAAATCACAAATAGCAAAGTAACAGCCAACCATTCTCAAAAATAAAGCATCCTACATAAAGAATAAATAAGAAGCACGGCTCATGTCCAGGGCACTTGCTACCTCAGCTTCATAGAGGTCAAAGGTCATCCATCAGTTCAGGTTTCATTTTAATGTATGGATGAATGTCACAATCTCCTATGATTATTAGTGTGCTCCAAGTAATATTGTTAAACAGAGCTTCCCTTTAGATAAATCTACTTTATGTCTGTTAGTGTTCCATTTAATTTCAATTATTTGACATTTGTATTATTGCATTACTCATTATCTTTTAATAATAAACTGACAATTCAGATGCCTCTAATAATCTCTTCGGTTTTATAACCATCTCTACATGGCTGTTTTGTTGTTGTGTGTGTGTGTGTGTGTGTGTGTCAGTCAGTTTAAGTGTTCATACAAGAAAGAAAGTGTATCTGCGTGTTTGCTTTGAGCGTGTCTGCTCTCAGTGGAGGGTGACAGTGACTCCAGAAATTAGATTTGTGTTGCTCTGTCTGTCTCTGCTCCGTCTGAGTGTGTGTTTGTAAAGTGAGATTTAATTCAATTACTACGAAGCTTCACCGGCACACACTCACAGCCTCAGAGAGCGTCTGTCTGTATGTGAAACACAAAACAACACAACACGCAGACTGGTTGTGTAGGAGTGTGTAAAGCAACAGCTAATGAAGCACTGATGAAGAGCTCGGAGTGATCACAGAGAGAGGAACACTTGTGAACACACAGCAGTGGTGGGCACCAGTCCAATACACACTTTCACTCTAAACGTCAGGAACAATTAAGGACGCCTTAGCGAACGAGAGATCAAATGAGACAATATACATATTGAGGATCCCTTTAATCCTTTTACTTGTCGTCTGTACCCCTTTCAAACACAACATGAGTAATCTCTGGGCAAAATCAGTCACAAGGGGCAAATGAGGCACAAAATACAGTTAACAAATATGAATATTTTATACAGCAGGATTGAATGAACACCACGAATCTTGTTTTAGCTTTAAGTCCTGATGTTTGAACCAATATGATCTAGGCTTCATAGCTATATATCTATATATCGTTACACTAAAATAACATTTTATAAAAAAATAATAAAATATTTAAATAAAATTAAACTGAGTTATACAGAAAGTGTTTTTAAAATCAAGCAAATGAAATTAAAGGTAAGTGTTTACACTACACCCTCAAACAAACCGCTAGTGGGCATGCCAACTAATTGATTTGCCATCAACAATTGTAGTCGGAAGTTTTTGTTAACGTCAATAAGGTGTTTTGGTTCTAATATAAATACTTAAGAGTTACTGTACTATAGGTGCAAGGGTGGTGTTCATGGAGACATTTGTGCTTCGTTGAGGGCATGGTCTGGCGAGGTGCTGCGTCCACAGGGATCCAGCCATTAGATGTTGCCAGGTAAGCCCACTGAATTACATCAACCTGGGTGCCAATTTGACCCAGTGCTCCGCCAATGACCCAACATGTGAATGTTATTTTAAAAATTTGTATAAAATCAGATCGGCCACTTGAAGGCAAAAAATGGCCAAAAAATCAGTTGGCACATTTGAATGAACCAGCCCCATATGGTCTCATCTCTCTACCTAAACATACATTTTCCTCTCAGAAAGCATCCATTTTGGCAATCAAGTGAGCTAGATCTACGAGATACGAATGCTTCGAGTTAAGAAATGTTCGAGATACGAAAGCTCTCGCGGGAATTTTTTTGCTACGAGATACGAAAAAAAAATTGAGATACGAAGAAACACTAACTGTTCTGCTCTATTATCCACTTGTTCAGTCTTGTCGAGCTGCGCTTCCGGATCCTGGCGTTCAATTCTCCCATTGCAGAAAGTGCATTTTCAGGGGCTGATACACCTTAAAACATCTTTAAATCAGTTTTAAATAAAGCGAAACATTATGTATAGATTACCAATAACAAATGTACTTTAACAAATGTTAGAGTCAAGGTGTCATAAAAGAAATAACGTTTATAACGTGGAAAGTGCTGTTCTGTAGCACAAGTTAGAGATACCCTGTGACGCGTTCTCATAAGCTCTCTCTCCAGTACTTCCAGTACTTCAAGTACTGGAGAGTTCAAATGTTCAGTTAGTCGAGATTATGATCTAAGGCCAAATTGCCAAGCCTTACTACAAACTTTCTTTCTCGCAGAGTTTGGAATTTCCATTTACAGCCGTTTCTGTTTCAGTTCATGGGTTTGACCCATGTATGACAATGATCATTAGTATATTTGGTTGATTGTACCCCTCAATATAATCCCTGACTTTGTACAAAAGTAACAATAAAGGCCTCTACACACGATCTGTGCAACATTGGGCCTCAATAGAAAACCATGGGTGCCAAATGGGCCCACTCATCTGACCAATCGAATGTTGCCAATGAGAAAAAAAAAAAAACAACTCAGTTTTGGGTTGCCATAATTGCATCCGTTTTTCACAAGCAGAACGACCAATGAAAGCGAACGCTTAACGCTAGCTAGTCTATCGGGATGGTTAATGCAGAATTATTCTCTTAAAAACACAAAAAAAGTGTGAAAGAGTTCAATTTAACTGGTAAAAACAGGATAAATTCAGAATAGTGCATAGACATGAGAGATATGCATCCAATGATTCACTCATACAGCACTTAACATTGTAAGATGATATTAGTGACGGAAAACCACTCTACCCCTAAACCTGTTTTCAGATAGGGGTTTAAATCAATGCCAGATAAGATCTCACAACATTTAAATTTCACATCTCACTCGTTCACTCACTGGTGTTGTTTGTTGATGGCGGCGAGCATCAGAGGGGTCCAGCCCAACCGATGCCGACTGTTAGGATCGGCTCCCTCCGACAACAGCCTGAGAGAAGGACACACATCGAGTGAGACACAAAAAGAGAGCGACAGATCCTGACAGTGTTTACAGTCAACAGAGAGAGATGAGACACTCGACCTCAGAAGAGACCCCTCACTTAAAGCAGTTAACACATCTGCTGTCCGTCTCTTGCTCATCAAATCTGTCTCACCCAAACACACACTGCCATCTGCACACTCTGCTTGTCTGGGGATAAACAGCAAAAATTCCCCAATCACTCACTTTTTTCCCCATTTTATACATATTGTAAAATTTCCATTCATATTTAATTTTTCATGATTAATATTTCAGCAGACTTCCATATCGAATCAAATACATTTAAAATGGCCATCACATAGTGGCCTCTCTGAAAGGAAGTCTCTTTCTGAGATTTGTGAGTTATATGTTGTATATGTGTTTGTGTTATATTTGTGACATCTCTTCTTGCTCTCCTAAACAATGAGTCGGTTGCATGGATGAGATGACAACTATATCTGGCCTTGTGATGGACCAGCACCGGTTTCAACTGGTGTGAGCCAGAATTGTCAACAGTAGAACCCTATTCGTAACTAGCGTATTATAAATGTTATAAATACACCAATGCTGAATGAAAACAATTTTATTACCCTAGCCTTTCTGAAACAGACCATTATTTTACCAGTGTGTATTTTAATAAAATAATTTTTAAAAGATTTAAAAGACAATGTCGCTCCCTATTGGACAAACAATGCACTGCAGCTCATTCAAACGCTTTAAATTTTACAAAGAATGCACATAAACAGTGGTGTATGCAACATTAATAACTTGGGGCCAACTGAACTTTAGCATGCAGTCACACACTGGTCATTCACACTCTAGGAGTCATGAGTCCTTTCATTTGATATCTACCGGTAATTTAATATCTTATAGTGTTTATTAGATAACATTTGAGTACAACAGGTCCATCAAATAAAATTAGAGGGTGGAAATCAATATAGCTTGTTTGTATTATAGTTAGATCCCGTTCACACCACAAACTAACCACTTACCACTATAGACTGCTTTTAGTCTGCTTTCGGTCCAATCTAGAAGTTGTTGCCTTCTCATCGCCCCAAACTAACCATACTAAAAAGGAAAGCGAACTCTATTCAGATTTATTATAACTAAACATGCCAGGTGTGAAAGCCCCCTTAGGTTTAGGGTTTGTCTCATAGACACATCTCATTGCACATGATTCCAGGAACCCTGTCTGCATGCTAAACAGGTTGATTGGACGGTCACACTAGCAAAAAAAATTCCGTTGATTGTAATGAGATCGCATGTGGTAATGCGAAACAGGAGGTTTTTGCCAACACGGTATGATTCTGGATTCCGCTCCGACGGAATCAGAACATTTGAGAGCATCCGATTATAATTTAGGCCAGTTATATAGTGAATTGTTTATTTTTTAATGATGCTGTTTTGTGGGCGGGCTCATAACGCACATTATCGCATACGTTGAAATTCACATTGTTCAGGAGTTGTGTGAACGGGGCTTTAGGCTTAAGTAACCGACCATATGCAAAAAAGTTCCATTCACCTAAAAGGGATGGCATGCGGCAAAGCTCGCGCCTACACAGAGTCCGGATTCCGCTCCTCTGGAAAGTTCAGCCACCACATTGGAGAGGTTGAGTTTGTGAGCTTTTTTTGATCACTCTAAATCAATCAAACCTACATTTTTATGGCGTCAGTATTGCTATAAAGTAGATTAGAGAGAACCCTGTTATAAATTAGACAAATTATGTAGTGAATTGTTTAACCATGTGCTGTGAAATTCAACATTGTTCAGAAGTAGTGCGACCACCAGGTCAGGACCACCTCTGTGTGGCTTGAGCCCGCTCACAAAACAGCGTTATTAAAAAAAAATAAACAATTCATTAAATGATTCATCAAAATTTTAACAGGATGGTCTTAAAACTACCTTGAGGCAATGGTGGCATCCCAAAAATGTACATTTGCAACATACTGAGGGATCAATAAAGCTCACGGACCTGACCTCGCCAATGTGGTGGCTCAGGACGCACCACTTGACCCGATTTCACAGGTCAAAGTTGACCTCCCAGCTGAACTTTCCATCGGAACGAAATCCAGAATCGCACTGCATGGGGGGGAGCAGGGGTTTCTGCTTTCAAATCGTCGCATACAATCCCATTAAAGTCAATGGATATTTTTGGGTAGTGTGACCGCGACTTTAGGTTTTGGGTTAGGAAATACAATCATGTATGAGATGACGTGGCCAGGACACTACGTTCAGTGTGTGGGGCTTAAACAGTTAGCAGACAAGGGTTCTGTTGACCACTTCCAGTTACACCTCCATCCAGTTACCCTCATTTAGGTTGACATAGCATTCAATATTACTGATGTTTTAAAGGGAGTGGACAGATTGATCCATGCCAACCCCTTTTCTCCAGGCTGCAATCAGACCATCTCACGGTGACAACCCAAAATATTACGAACTAATTTTTTCTGGTACTCGCTGATACCACCTGTTTTTTTTTAGGATGTGGCAGTTTTCCAAGTAATGACACAGTGAGGCTACTTATAAGACAACTGTATCATGTCTGCCATCCTGTGGGTTGTCGACATTAATTCTGGAATATTTCTGCTGAGCCTGACATTCTGTTGATGCTGACAAGAGTCTCCGTGAATTGAAAGTTCTGTCGATAACAGCTCAGGGTATCTGTCTTTGGTATCAGAGTATTTTTTTTTTTTTTACAAATACGAGTACATGAGCTTAGTACAGTATGGCCCGATATCGGTTAATCCCTAGTTTTTATTGGCCAATTGCAGACACACCAATTACCCACATTTCTGTCCAAATACCTGGGAAATTGTGATCTCAATCTGAGATACCATTTCAAACATAGAGGGATTGCTACTTTAACGAATTACCCAAAAGAACAAATCAGAGACTACCGAAAAAAAAAGTTTGTCACCTGGACATCTCTTTGGTGTTGGTAGATCTGACAGCTTCCAGAAGAGCTTTTGCTAAAAAAATGCAGAGAATTTATTCATAATAAATAAAAACGTCTACACATTGCACAACATTCACACAAAAAAATAAATTAAAATTTTACACCTTTATCCTCGCTGTCCTCGTTTGAGCATAAGGCAACCGCGGCAAGGGAAAGCAGGCCCACTGTAGCCACGGTCTCTCCAGAGCTCTCCTTGCCGCCTCCATTACGCCCTGAAGCGGTCAGTGATGCCCAGCTACTCCGCCTAGCCTCCAAGTTCACGCGCCACCTGCTGGCTAGCTGATGATACTGCGCGCGCGGTTCCTCGTTCAAAACGCTCCTTCGCGAGCATCTCGTTACCGGACTCCGATTGAGTTCAACTTCGGTGAGGTTTCTGAAACGGGAAGCCTCACCATTACTGGTTTGCAGTGCGCGGTGCGGCGAGAGACTCCGCGACCTTCGTATGAGGACGCGTGCAGGCACCGATGACAGGAACATCTCAACCGTCCCGTGACGAGAATAACGGCACCGGATTGCGGTATAAAATGTTACCAAAATGGGAGTTTAATTCAACGTTGGTTTCTTGAAACCCTTACGGCGTTTGATAAGGCTATGACAGCAAGCGAGGCAAGCGTGCGACCGTTAAACCGTAAACATCCGCAGAGAGAGCGAGCGTGGCGTTATGGGAAATGTAGTTAATCTATCTCAGGGCTCTAGCGTCCCTCGTAAATACAGTCCAAATGCAAAATTATTCAATCATGTTTACTGTACAGATTCCGTTTATAGACAGGTTTTATAAATACATTTCGTCTAGAATAGTTGCATTTCAGAATTTTAATTAAGTTTTGGTTGGATAAAATAAACTGGTAATGGCATGATGGCAAAGTGTACATCGCTGTGTCCTTCCAGTTAGAAGGTTGCTGGTTCGAGGCTCGCCGGTGACCTTCCTGGAAGGAGTTGGCATGCTCGCCCCGTGCTTTCGTGGATTTCTTCTGTGTACTTCGGTTTCCCCCACAATCTCAAAAACATGCTGCAGGGTAATTGAATAATTACCCTGTAATTCCCCTTAGATGGTGACCTGTCCAGGGTGTACCCCCGCCTCTTGCACCATGTGCACTGGAGACAGGCACAGGCTGACCCCAAAAGGGAACAAGCGGGCTGGAAAATGAATGATTGAATGAATTACTGAATGAAAATAAACGGCCATTAAACTGCTTCGTCTGTTTGACATGTTTAGAGAACTTCTAAAAAGTTGCATACTACTTTTGTGCTCACACCTTTGCTAGATTAACAGACTGACTCTGAGGAATAAAAATATTTTCTGCTTATCTGCACTATAATGCATACCTTTTTTATTTTGTTGTTATAAACCAAACTTTCTGTATTTTGTTAAAAATCCTGGAAATTTGAACTGAATGGCTTACAGTACAAACAAAAGTTAAAAAAGCTAATAACTTATCACATTGGATTCACATGTTAAGCATATTAGTTTTCCTTACATTTCAATATCAATAATAATGTAAACACAATGCAATAAATATTTAAGAAAATTCATTTTGAAATATCATGAATATTATGTATATCTAGTCCAACTCTGATGTGAGATCCTGCATTTGAATGGCCAAAGTCCCGCAAGCATTATGGTATGAATAGACCAAATGGTGGGCACCAAATGCCCACGACTGGCCCAAGGCGCAGCCAAACTAAATGATGTAGCCCATGCTTTATGTGCCACATTAAAAAACGGCAGGTGACTCTGGCCATCGCTTACCTTGTGCATTCCCTCGCATAACATTTTTTTGTTCCCTGATTCCTGCAAAGCTTTTTATTCACAAACTAGTTCAGCCAATCACTTTCTGTTTTCAGTGCAGCGATAAGGAGTAATAACAATAATAACTTCATTCAATTACTTTATTTTGAACCTGGTCTTATGTATAAAACCACCAGGGTGGGGTTCTTTCAGTGACAAGTGTTGACCTTTACATTTTACATCTCCATTATTCTTCGGTCTATTGATACCAGTCCAGACTACCATGATAAATACTGTGACGAGCGGCTGGTACTCTGGTTAGTCTGGTATTAGTGGTCGCGGCAAAGTTAACTTAGTTCCTAGAGCGTGCTCGCCCTCATAGCCGGTGGAGAACCTTGAGTCCCACCCAGGGAAGCTCAACGTTCTTAAAGATATGTTGGTAGCTCTTGAACAACTGTTGAGCATTTTGCTCTGACGCAGAATACAGTAAAGCACGTTTTATTCAGAAGGATGCTCTATCACAAACTGATAATTAACACAGCAGCCACTCCAATCACACAATACGTACCAGGAACGGTTGGTACTTACAAAATCAATAAAATCACACATTTCTATACACACACTGGCATCACATAGTACCCGAATCAATTAAGCGGGTATTTCCCTCTTAAAATTGGAATATTTCCCACGATGTACGGTCGCCACAATAATTTTAAGTTTCAAAGTTTTGTTCAGTTTTCTTTGAAATTAAGTTCATTTTAAGTTGTGTTCTCAAGCTGAAACAAACGTTGCATTTTTATGTGGCAACATCTGACTGATCCAAAACCAATACCTTGCTTGAAAAGCAGGGGATTATATATATATTTATATAAATCCAGAGGAAGCTTTATCTAATGAGACTACCCTCCTCCCCAGGAGATGGCAGTGTTCTTCCACCACACTCTAATCTTGTTGATGCTTCTGATCTTATATCGTTGTTCATTTAGCTGTTTTTTTTTTTTTTTAACTAATATGGTCATAAAAAAACTTCCTGACATTATAATTTCTTTAGATTGAGAAATGCTTTCGCTTTTAAATGAAAGAAGTGTTTCTGTTCTAAACCTGCAGGAAGTGCTATATTCAGACATATAAATCATCACCAATCACAGACCAGAAGACGAATGTAGTTTAAAATCACTTTATTTCAAGATTTTCAGCTCATACAGATCATCGTAAGGCATCAATGACCAGTTTCTGCAGAGGTCTAAAAAAAACAAATTCACTTCCCTCCGATGGTGCACGGGATTCAAACCTTTGATACACAATTTTTATGTTTCCCTCCCCATCTCCTAAATATTTTTCCATTTCTCAATATTCTTAAATTACAGTTATTATATAATAATTTCATACTCTTGATTTCTTACAGCAGTCAGACGCAGTGAGAGCGATGAGAGAGAGAGAGAGACAGAGTGTTTAAAATCCATTAAATATGTACATAGAGGCTTCACACCACACATCACACACACATGGCGGGCTACACAGCACTACAGGGAGCAGAGCACATCCACTATATACAGGTCCCTAAACCAACTACACGATGACTCCAGCTTCCATTGGGCACAGGCAATCAGGGGACGATGAGTGACGGAATTGAACCTAAAACCTTCATAGTAGCAGAATTTCCAAACCCTGAGCCAGCAGCGGAGGCCTGGAGGAACGTTGAAACTTTTATTTTGAAGTGAGTGCTCACTGTCTCCTGGATGAGTTTGAGGACGAACTATTCTCGTTGGACGCCTCAGGGGGCGGGGGTGACCTCGAAATGAAGGGGATGTGAAGGGACAGATGAGAGGAAGTGACATCGTGCGTCTCTGGCGGGTCGAGGGGGTTATTTGTGCACATTGACCCGGAAGGTGACGCGGCCCAGGAACTTATCGCGGTCGTCGTTGTTGAGCAGATCCGAGCCTTCCACCTTGCACTCCACCGTCAGCTCCGTGTTATAGTCATCCTCACCCAGAAGGAGCTTTACCGCCACCACCGGCTGCACATAGCCACCCTGAGGGAAAAAAGATAACAGACAAAACAAAGACTTTTTTTTTTTTTTCACTGAACATGTTGCATAAGTTCAAGCAAGCTATGCATGAGATCCTGATGGTAAACATTGGTTAAATCAATGTTTCTGTACAATATCAATTGTCAAAAGAGGAAAACTTGTTCTCTCCAACTTAAACCCAAAATAACAGGCCAACAAGTAACCATAAACTCATAAAATAAAGTTAAGTACTATTTAGTTAAGATCCATTACATAGAATCTGTAGAAGCCTGTTCTGAATTGGTGTCTTTTCTTGTGAAAGACGTTGACTGTACAAACTGGAGCAACATCTTCAGAGATTCAATTAGGTTTATATTCTAGTGTTTTGTTACATGAACAACAAACATCATAATAACAAGGAATGACAGGGGAGAGTGTGATTATGTGGGTTATTAACCCCTTTGAAATTATTTTTTTCTAAACACTAGAAAACGTAGCAAAAGCCAGGCCAGCATAATGTAGACAAAAAAATTACTGCTTATTTCAGTGGATATAAGGGCTAATTGGACTTACTTTTATATCAATCAACAAACATGAGATAAAAAATAAAATGTATACTTTTTATGCAAATAAATTGATGTGAATAAAACAAATAAAATGTTGTTTGCTTTTTGTCTTTGGAGCAAAGTGGTGCCATTGCCTTCTTTTGAAAAAAAAAAATAATTAATAATAATTCACATTACAACATTCAAAGCTTTAAACATTCAACTTTCTAAATGCAATATTAATCGTAAAAAATGTCTTTGCAACACCTCGTATTTCAACATCTCTTACACAGAATAATGACGAGGCATTTCATGACAGGGATTTCAGCCTTTTGCAACTACGACTGAATGCAAACCCAAGTTCAAATATCCTTTATGTTCTAAAGCATTTAGGGGTCAAATGGGTTTCGTTCATTGTTTGGCACTTTGCTTCATTTTTTGCTGATGAATAATATCTACTTTTAAAATTGAGAATTAACTTGACATATGATGTGAAACACAGCTCTTTAACAGATAAACAGAAAAGAACTTCAGTGTGGCTTCCAGAGTTTGTGGCAGGTGCTATATGGTACTCACATGTCGTTTTTTGCCATAGTAGGGGAAGTAGCTCTTGTCCAGAGCGCCCTCATCAGGGAAGTACTGCATCTGGAGAGGGGTTTCTCTCTGCAGCAGGAGACACCAACACAATGCATCAGATCACACAGCCGCACTTATACCAAACAGTCATGTGATAACCACGCTGTCACCAGTAGCAACAGACTGGCCTCGCAGCACTCACACTGTTAAAGAAAAATCAGAAGCACAGAGCCATCTGACCTCCTGAAGAGAACACACAGTTCACAGTCACACCGTCAGGAAGCATCAAACTGTATCCACAGCTCAGGAACAGTTCCTTTAAAAACGGGTTCATCTTTCAGTAAAGGAACCCCGAGAAATGACAGGCTGAAAGCTTTGTAGATGGCTGGCTGCGGTTCTGGGGATTGCTCAGAGTGATGCATGCTAGCAGACAGCGCCGTCTAATGGAAAGCTATGTGTTTTAGTTCCTTTAAAGCATCGTTAGCTTGCGGTGAGCACCATGATTATCAGTGATTAATACCCCTCAGAAAAGCAGCTCAAAACCGGCAGTGTTTCAGTCATGGATTTCACACAAACACTGACCCTTCTGAATGAACTCGCTCCAGTATTCGGCTAATCAACCAGAGAAAACCCTTTAAAAGTCAGTACAGGTAGCCAGATAAAACAGATATTTTGGAGAATAGTGGGGTTCCACAAGGAAAATCTTGAAGTGAGACTATTTTTAATCTTACCTCTTGATAGAAAAAAATGTAACAGTTACACTGGATGTAAACAAGAGAAAGCTCTGTCTTCGTTTATAACTAGCAAAACTGTTAAAATAAATAAAACATGTATGTGTATGTTAAATGTATTGGTAACAGTGGGATTCAGACAGGCACATGGGGATTCAAGTGCAGAAGTGTAAGCCAATTACAGCACTCAATTGTAATATTGCAGCCAACCTACAGGGGGTGATCCAGCACCCTTTCACATTGTTCATCAGTGCGAAAGAGACTCAATCTGTTAAAAGCTAGAAACATTCCAGGACCAGCTAAACAGCTCTCATGTGTGAAAGTCCCAATGAAACACTGTTCTGTCTCAGCTTAAAGGTCTCCACACACTTAGCCGTACTTCATGCGTGGGTTTTCCGGTCATGTGACTAGATGTAGTGTCACTCCCTACCATCAGATGGCACTCAGGGAACACTCTTTTGTTTTATAATCTTTGTGTTTGTCTTACAGCCCTATATTTTTCCTGGCCACCCAGGAAAAATCAGCTCTCCTCTTACCTTTTTTTAATCTTTATCTTATTTTTTTTATTATAAATGTGTTTACAGAACTCAGGTCAGCCACAAGACATGGTCTCATGAAAACACAATGAAACTTGGCATAGTCAAACATGTTCCATATTTCACCAAAGCGTGAATGCTTTCGGTGGCGTTCTTGCATAAATGCTTGCACATGAAATTTGGGTAAGTGTGTGAACTTCTTTAGTTGGATATAAAAAAAAACTAAATATCAGGAAACATCAGCAGAAGTGGTAAACATTCAGAGGACAGAGTTCCTATGAGCTCTGTCCTCTGTATAACTTCTAGGGTAAGATGGATGAGAGGTCTCAGTAATGAAAAATGGAGAAACTATGAGGATGGTAAAAGGTTCTCAAGAGAATTTTGAACATTGGGAATAAACATATAAAAATGTGCTCCTTCGACAGAGTTTGTCTAACAATCACAAAATATACAGAAGATTATCTTCCAATCATAAGAGTCTGATAAATAAAGTTAAAGGTTATGAGTCTTCAACACTTTGATTGGGACCAAACTTGACCAAATTATGTAACAATCCCTGGGTAACAATTCCTGATCAGTGCTCATTACAAAAAATGTTCAAATGAAGTGTTCGTTAAAATCTTTGTAAACACAGTGAAATCATTTGATTGACAGGTTTGATCACACCACAGCTGAATCTTAAAGTTTCAGCAACAATTCATCCAGTATAATACATTTATATTGTTTAAAACATTCAAAGAGATAGTTGCACTGGCGCGAGTGAGGTGGAAGCATGGGACATGAAGCATTTTGCTGAGACATAAAATCCGGATCAATCAAAGAACAATAACAGCCCTGTAAAAGTTAAACGTGGATTCTTGTCAATCTAGACAACTGCTTCTAAAAGAGACTTTTTTTTTCTTCTTGTTGACATTGAGAAACAGACTGGAATGGAAGCGTACACATATTTCTATCAAGTCAATGCAATGTCCCAAGCCAAACAAGGACCTCATCAGGACACTGTTCCCTCAAGCTAATCTCATGTTGTTTTTCATGTACTTATTGAGTAGTTCATTTTTTTAAAGAGGGCTGGGCTTCTGTTGTGCTGTACCTAGAGAGTTGAGCAACACTGTTACTGGAGCACATTTACCTTGAGTCTCAAACACCAAAAACCAGCTCATCAGGGTCTTCAGGATCTCTACAGAGACACTCCAGGGCAATTGTGAAGTGAAAGACCGCAAGAGAGCAGCTGTTTGGAAGCATATCTAGACAATCACCCTGAAGAAAGGCGATAGCACCATTATTTGGGTTTAACAAGGTGACTGCTTTTCGCGTTGCTGCTGATACAGTCAAAAGCTTGGAACACTCGCTATCGTAATTATGAATCAGAACGTTCCAGTGAGTCCACAGCAAGACAGCATGGGTTTAGGAGCCGTTGGTGAGCAATGCTACAGGTTTCCTGAAGGTATACCCAAGTATTAGGATGAGGGTAGCTAAAAGCAGAAGAGAGAGGCAGCAAGGGAGCAAGGACCCAGGGGAAACAATGGAGGGGGGGGCGACTGTGCCCCAACAGCTTACCCACCATTCAAGGTGCTGCAGCGTGGAGAGAGACCAGATACAAACAAGTGAACCGCAAGATGGAAACATTTGCTACCTTACTCTGAACAAAACAATAATTTTATTGTTTCAACTCTAAAAACACGTAGTTTTCCTGTTGCACTGAAAATCGGTAATTCAATCTGTGCGTTGATCGTTCATTTGGTTTTCTTACGTTCATCCTTTTTAAAATCAACTTTAATCAAATTATATGCAAACAAATATGTAATCTTCCCTATTTTCATTTTAAAATGTAAAAAACATTTTTTATTTAGTTTTTTAATATCTGATTGAAAAACAAAAAAATAAAATGGATATAAATGTAGATAGAATCTTATAGTAAACAAATCAACTTTAATCAAATTATATGCAATCTTCCCTATTTTCATTTTAAAATGTAAAAAAAAAAAAAATTACTTTTTTTAAATATCGGATTGAAAAACAAAAATTAAAATGGAAAAATGTAGATAGAATCTTACAGTAAACAACAGTAAATCTTTACATATCAGAAAGAAACCAGGGAAATCTCATGTGTTCCCATACGTGACTACCCAGGAGATAAGAACCATTAGCCATAATCCCCCGCACAGCTAATCCTTAGAGAAAATTTTTCATATTACCAGTAATATGTTAATGGTTCATACATTTTTAGCAATGATTCAAATCTACAATTGTCCAGTGCTTTTTACATTTGTCAAAAAACATCAAATATATGTTTAAACTCATATTTGCAAACTCGTCTCTTGTTTTGAAAGTGAAAATCAAATGAACGATTGATGAAAAGACTCTTGGTTGATTGAGGAGGATTCTGGGTTCGACGAATGGTTGTTACCTTAGCTGAACAGAGGATGTGAGGGTCTCCTCGTGGTTTGAGCCCTATGACCTGCAGAGAGAATACAGCCAGTCAACAAACACCAAAGAAACTGATGATTTCCTAACAGAACAGATGACTAGCTACAGCTGAAAGAAGTCTGCTAATGATCCCAGCATCTGCTTTATGCCCTTATTTCAGGGTTCGTCCCCAAGCATTTGAATGAGCAGAGTGTAAACATCACATAATTATGTGCGCATTTATATCCTTCCTGAATTACAGTTAGTACACTTGAAAGTTTTAACACTCACATTTTGTGATATCACAGACCAAAACCACCTTTGATGATTACATTTACAAAATAAACTCACTCGATTCATCTTAACTAGGACGCAAGGTTGTCCCTCGGAGTATCCAAAAGTAGAATCAGCCAACCCGGAGCACTGGCGCAGCACACTTCTCTTGAACTGGCACACCTTCTTCTCCTCTACATCATCCTGCTCGTAATACATACCCTGGGGACACGCCACATTGTTCTCCTGCAGAGAATCGTTGTACTCTGTAGAGACAGCAAGAGAGAAAGTCAAATCTGAAGAGGCTTGACATCATGTGTTGGAGTTGACCAATAACAGTTTAGGAACTACACATTGAGATGCTAAGCACAATAAAAAGAAACCCAAATAGATTAGGTCAACTAGATTTTAAAGTTTGAAAACTTTATGGCGGCTTGAGGAAGCCATTCTAGCATGAGTTAACCCATCGTTAACATGGTTTAAGCAAAAAAAACAAAATGATACGAGGAACTGACGTCTTTAGCATGATGCTATCATGGATTAATAAATAAGCTAAACTCTAGCATGAATTAGGCTTTTGTTAGAACGTTGCTAGCATGAAGTTATGCTTAATAACATGTCATTAATATTTTGGTATAGTAAACATAACTTGATAACATATGCATGGTGCTAACATGTCAACATTTCATTAGAAACTAAACGTCCAATTAGCAAACTATACTATAAAATATGAACTACCACTTCATTAGCATGTGGCAACCATGACTAAGCAGGTTATTAGGGTAACACATGTCAAATTCAAACCCTTTAAGGCCCTGATTTAACCAGCTTATAGAAGTGGTATATTATGGACTAGAACAAATACTGTATCTGATAACATTTACATTTATGCATTTCGCAGACTTGGCTTTGGCTTTTACCCAAAGCGACTTACATTTGAATGAATGAACATATTTTTGTCAGTTCCTGCTTTCTCTGGGATTTGAACCCACAGCCTTTGCATTGTTGGCACAAAGCTCTACCAACTGAGCAACTGATAAAACAGAAAATAATAACAAATTTTGTACAGAGTTGCAGTTCTTTACTAGGTTTGCAAAATGCAGCAGGGTTTTTCCACCTAGTCCTACATATAGGTATTCTCCAGTTTATGTAGAGGTCAAGTCTGGAGAATGCTTCTAACAAAAGCACTCCTTTGTTGCCCTGGCTGTTTTTATGGTGTAACTGTCTTCAATTCTCTTCATTATCTCTTTGGTTTAAAAACAACTTGCTGTTAGAACATTAACGTAAGTTAGTTTTAAGAAATCTACTAATATTCTATAGGGATACGAATCTGATTTGTCCAATTTTATCCAATTCCAAAATGATTCTTAAGACTTTTTTTAATATTAAATTTAAAATAAATAGTTTCTGTTTTTTGTTCATAGTTAGAATCTCATGTAAGAGTGAAGATTTCAGATGCTCCCTTTGTTACCTCAGGTGACCGGCCGCGATGTTGCACAAACCGCCAGTTGTTGCTCAAGGAATCGTTCAAGCTCGTCACATGCACTGTTCCATCAAGTGATTATTCAGTTTATGACATGACCGATTAAGCTGTTTTTGTTTCAAGAAAAGAAAAAAAGCCACAATGCACCTCAGCCCCCCTAACAACTTCCTAGGCAGAGCTGCAAAAGCCATATTAGAGGCATTATCGGTCACTAAAACCAAGTCTTGATTTGAAATTTTCCATTCGATTGCAGCAGTTTGCAGAAGTCCACTATTATTCAAGCTCATTAAAGACTGAAGTGTTTGTAATGTATTGGTTTGGTTTTTAGCCTCACCTCATCAGTTATCATCACTAGGTCAATGATGAACTGAACCAACAGTAACCTTTCTCAGCCTGATTAACATGTTCTTGCCAAACAATTCGAGAGACCTGAGGGTACTGTTTGGAAGCCACAGGTGTCCACTAGGATGTTCTTCATCTGCAATAAAATGTCATTTTATGCAGATTCTTAGTTAGAATTGTGCAGGGTGCCTTTTGTCTCCCTTCAGCTTGGGCTGACTTTACATTTAAAAACTGAGATTTTCTTCCTGTGCCTCCGTTAGTAGAGCACAGAGTTGGCAAGAGTGTGGGTTCTAATCCCAGGCAAAGTAACTGATCGGTTGCGTTCATTGCTTGAAACTGAAGTAGCTTTGAATAAATACTTGAGTGAAATGCACACATTTAAATTGTATTAGTCAAGCTCAATGAAGAGAACAGAACAAAAAGAAAAGCAACATTCGTGGAATAGTAGTTAATTCCTTTATGTTCAGATGGTGTTCCCGGGCTGAGAAACGTACTCTGCAGGAAGACCTCCAGGTGCTGCACATACTTGGTGTACTGCAGAGGAATTGAGCGATTAAACTCGATGTCCAGAGACTTAGGCCTGATCATCAGCCCTAGGATGAAACACAGCAAAGAGAGATTCTTGAAACATCTACAAAAGCTTAACATTTTTGCAATAAGACACTTTGAAAATTCTCTTTATTTATAATCTATTGATACAATCTAACACTTCCCCTCGTTAGATCAACCAAGAGACAGAATCAAGAAACTATAGAAAGTCTTATTTTAGGATCTCTATTTTGTTCCATGACATAATTCTTTGGTAACCAGCAAAAAGAAGTCAAGGCCTGCACAGAACTAAACGTTCATCACAGACTATATGTGCTTGCAGTTTTAATAGACATTAGGCCCCATCTATGTGTTTTCTCCACGTGCAAAATCTCACATAAAGGTTTGTTGACTCTCAGGAAATAACAAAGTCACTCATGCCCTTTGCTGGTGCTAACATTAACAGAACACAAAAACTGATCATGTATTTGTAAACATAGTTATAGTATTTGTTATCCAGCAAACACACCTTGGATCAAGTCTGATCACGTCCACACAAATGGAAAAACCCCAATAACATCTCCATGTTTTACTGATCGATATATTCATATGATGTTAAAGGAGCCAATCAAATAATTCTGACTGCTTGCAAACAAAAACATATGAGACTGCCAAGTTTGACATTTTACAGTGTGGTTGATGGTCTACTGTGAATAATCTCTCCATCACCCACTGTAGTGTAAAGCCAAAAACATCTGGTAATAGCTGCAAAAAAAGGTTTGCGTCTATAAGCCTTTAGGTTCTTTATCCTCCTCTAACTACCCGAAATAAAGGACAACCACATTTGTGACTACATTTTTACTCAAATGTATGTAGGTGCACATGAGGAAACTACAAGAAACCAGTTGGCATTGGGAGTAGGAGGAGCTTTGTTTGCAACATGAATATATGACACGTCAGTGGTTAAGTATCTAAAGATAGTTACTAAAGATTTGAGCTAAAGATTCAGTTGAACAAAGAACTCGTTTCAGCATCTCAGAGTTGACTTCATTATTACTGACTATAACTCGAAACAGATGGCACCTTCACATTTAAAACTCAAAACGTATGTTCCTCCATCTTAGATATATGTTACACACTGCCTGAAAAACAACTTTAAAACAAAATTATGATTTAGGCACTTCAAGATGACTGATCACCCTTGGACTCGGTCTCCATGCAGCATCTTTCCTTGTGGAGGATAAGCTGTGGTTATTCATGGTTCCTATTGATAACACACTAAGCCCTCATATTGTAAATCCCTGGACGGTACTCCTATTAAAGCAGAACAAGTCCAGTCCACATGAAGCTTAACAAAGACCACCTCTAGAAAAATTTCATCACAACATAACTTTCAGCATTGAACTCCACTATATTTGAAGACTGAGTTTAAGAACATCATCACAATTATGAAGCATAAGTGGTTAATAGCTGTCTGTGCTTATGACTAAACTGACTTTCATGCATCAATAAGTGTCTCCTATCCTCATTAACAGCACTTTAAATGGTTCATGGCTGGTTCTATCAGCTGAACAATGACCTTAAACACAGCCAGTGCTCTATAATATGCGTTTCAAGATCCTGGAGTCATCCACTTTCCTGAAAAAAACCCATTAGTAGGTTCCTCCTGCTCATGTGCAGGCCATATAGTACCACTTGAATGATTATAGGGTAAGATCATGTAGTCAGGTGAAACAAAAACAAAAGATTGGGTTTAAGAACACTATCTCCATCCATAAACATGGAAGTGGAAACATCATGATATTGGGGTGCCTCCAGCAAAGGAAGCAGGATGACTGCACTGTATTGAGAAGACTGGCTGGTCTCCAGACTTGGACCCATTATAAAATCTTTGGAAGTGCTGCAACTTTTTCTGAATTTTTTACGAATCTTATGCAAACCTCCATTTATTCTATTTTTTATGAACTAAAATAAAATGGTACAATTAAAATAATAGATATCAATGCGATTTCTCTGATTCAGTTGTTCACTGCTGAGGTGCAGCTATGATGAAAATCACAGATCTATTCATCAAGGGAAAAGCAGAAAAATTAACAGTGCATCCACGATATATTTGTCCCCTGTGTGTAATTTACTTGTTAGACATCATCATTATCATCATCATCATCATCATCACTTTAGCAGGTCTTCAGGTTATTAATGACGCTCATTAACCCCTGGCTCGCTGTATTGCCGAGGAGCAGGCACTAAAGAGCAGAGAAGCTGAACTAAACTTGTCTGCTCTGAGAACATTCTGTTTCTGAAAGATCTCAGGAGAGGTGGAGGGAGCTAGTGAAAGAAGGAATGAGCACCATCAGTGGGAGGAATAAATTGACACTCAGGGATGAATGAATGATGGTGAGGGAGAGCGAGTAAGCAGACTCTCTAGTCGAAAGCACTGTACAGGAGGGTGTAGGCTGCGGAGCGTGTGGGAGGTTAATGGATGATGTGAGCATCGCCAAGCCTGAGATTGTGTGCTATAATTGCAGCGGGTGCAGGGGTAAAATAGCTCTGAATAAATCACATCCTATTCCATTGCGTTAATGTTTTTTTAGACCCAAATGTGGTTTCAGAAGAAAACAGAGATGCTTGAGCAGATCGATAACAATCAACGGTAAAATACTGGACTGATTTGGACATTAGTCAAAGTAGAGCAGAGTGAGATCCTGAGTCATTTCCTCAAATGATTAAGCTCTAGATGCATTAAGATACAATCCAAAGGGAACGCTTGTATAAACTTGTTTTCTGGCACCAAAGACTGCCGACTAAACTTTAGTTCACCACGTCCCTACAAGCATTTCTATTCCAGTACATTTTGAATCCTATATTGTAAGAATTCCTGTCATCCACCCGCTACAGGCATCATAGAGCAGCTTGTGAGAGAGAACACATGAGCAGAATGGAAGCTGTATTCTATTATAAGAAAATAAATAAACAAATATACAAGTACACAACGTTCATTTTTACAAAATAATTGCACAATTATGTAATGACAAAAGGAAGCAAGGAAGAAATCTGAGGAAGAAGAAAAGGATGGAACATCCAGACTATACTTGCGACTAAGCACCTAAGAAACTAGCACTGAATCCATACCTGGATTGGCCACGCGGTCCCTGTATTTGGGAGTATGGTCATCCAGTGTCTGGAGCATGACCCACATGGTAAGGCTGAACATTCCCGCCAAGAAGCCATAGAAGGCCAGGTAAAACAGGAATATAAGAGCTGTAGAGAGAGAAGAAATGATCATGAGACTCAGTCATGGCTGAACGAAAGTTATAGCAACAAAACCTTAAAAATGAGGCTTAAACTTACAATGTAAAATACTTTTTGATTTGAAAATTGCTAGTTAAAACAAGTCAATAAGTAAATAATGCCATTCAAATTGAAAATCATTGAATCATTTTACTTTATGAAATGACCAGCCATTTTTGCAAAAACAATATTTATTAAATCATCATTGGTTGACCTAATGTTTGCTTGGTTGAATCACAGTGTTTCCCTTACCATTATATTAGCCCCCCACCCCCCTTGAAGGTCAAGTTAATTTTATTTTATTTTCGTCGAATAACGACAGAAGTAATTTATATATAACAGGTCTTTGCTTTTTTCTTTTATTAAACTAAATAGCATTATGTTATTTATACGATGGCATGTAATTTCTGTCTCAACGTTTGCGCGTTTACAATTGTCCTCCGTATTGTGCACGGCGGAGTTCCGCCCCGATGTGCGCGCACTGCGGAGTTCCGCTCCGATGTGCGCGCACACACACACCCATCAGCGGACAGACACTGTGCGTCGGAGTGTATGTCGCAGCAGGCAAAAATATCAGCGTTTTTTAAATGCTCCCAAGGTGGTGACGATGACAGCACGTGTTCTGCTGCGAGCAGCAGCCGGTGTAGCTTTCCTACTCCGAATCAAAGTACAGAAAAGAGCCCAAGTGCTGCATGTCTTGCCCCTGACAAGCAGCAAAAGTCTAGCCACCACAGAACGACAGGTTTTGACCCAGCTTGGCTGTCAGAGGCGAAATACTCCCCCTGGCTGTACAAGACTGATCTTGGTAAGTAAGTAAATACACACAAGCATGAATGAACGAATTGATAAATAAATTGCTTAATTAATAGCTAGCTAGTTAGTTATACAATGGCATTTTCTGCTTTAAACTATCACTATGTTAAGTTGATTTTTACTGTTGTTACTATCAGTTATCACTTTTAAAGCCTAACAGTTAATGTATTTACAGGTCAAAACAGACATTCGCAATAGGCTGCAAGGGGACCATCTTGCAGCCTGCATGCGGATCTCAATAAATGGGCCAGAAGTTTCAGACTATCCATACCAAGATGCTCTGGAAATGTTCTTTCAGAAGCCCAGAAAGATGCACTGCAGTGACAAAAGCTGCACACTTTGTGAATAATTAACATATTAAAATAAATCTGATGTTTAGTGTTTAGTTCAGTGTACAGTTGTTTAGTTATTGTACAGTAATTGTTCAGACATTATAATATATTGGTATACTGCAATTAAAAGAAACATATAAACACTATAAAGTGTTTGTGTGAGTGTTTTGCCGCACCACCCATAACACCACAACCCCCCCCCCCCCATGATCCATGATCCCATGATCCTAGGGGAAACTCTGAATCAGCTTTTTAATCACATTAGAAAATATTTCATAACACTTAAATTACATCTTGGAGATAACCAATTGGAATATCATTTGCAGTTTCATGAAGTATAGTTAAAGTGGATAATGTTACATATTATAAACCTTAATGAAATGGACAAAATAATACTTGGAATTAAGTTATAGGGGCGTTCTAGACCAAGAAGAACATATGAAATTCCCCAAGAAACGCAAATATGTTGTTTTGAACCCTAGTAAACTTTCAAGAGAAAGTGGAAGTCCATTTATGGTAATCAGGTAGCAAACGCTAAACTCTCATTAAAAGGTCTATATGTAGGGGACATCCATTCATGGTCATCAGTGAGAGGAGGTTTTTCCCTAAATTGTAGTAAAGTCAAGATAGTGGATGTTCAATTATGGTAAACTGGTAGTAGAATTTCTGTGCGTTCCTCTAATAAACGTTCAAGCGAAAATATTAAACATTTATGGTCCTTGGGTTTTCGTCCATATTTGTAGTAAAGAGGCTGCAGAAATTTCCTTTAGATCGTCAATTTGCAAGTTTTGTTTATGAAATCCAATGGGAGTTCATTTATGGTCATTTGTGTATCCACATGTTAAGTCTTTGCTTATTTTTGATGGTAGACTTTGCATTTCCATCCATCATAACCCTGAGAAAACATTGATGGAGTCATTTTTACTCTGAGGAGGTCACACATTAAAGATTCGTTAAGGTCTGAACCTGATGTCAACGTGTCAGAACATAGAGGATGAGAGGGAGCAAGTAAAACCAAGGAATGCACCAGCTGAATGCTCTGGAGAGATGCCAAACTCATTGCCGACAGGTGGTAATGCACATAACAATGCTCTGGGCCGTTAACAGAAAAGCTCAGCCCAAAAACATCATTACTCAACCGTTACCCACGCTCAAGTGCTTCCAAAACATTGAGAAGAATCCCTTTATACTCGATGGTTATTAGCAGGAGCAAAACAAAAGCATGTCTTGGAAAGGGATTTTGCCTTTAGTGTTTTTTTCACCACTGAAATATGCAGATAAAATGGCAACTACTTGCTGATGTGATCCATCACCCAAGGACTAGTGACTAAATAGTGAGATGTTGGAGCCACCTCAACTAGTTGCTCAACTAGTTTGTCTTTTTGTGAAAAAGTAGCAACTGAACTCTTCTGAGTTACAGAACTCCTCCCATTAAGGATTGCTTATATCTTCCTTTTTGGCACTTTTTTTAACCCACAGAAGGTGAAAGTAAGAAGATTGATTGAGTGGAAAATAAATGCTTTGCGTTTCGCCTCAGCGATTTCTTTGTTTCTATGCCAGGTTCTGATATTCTAATGCCAAACTGTACTATAAAAAAGTTTTAGGCAGGTGTGAAAAATGCTTTACATGATGTAAGTGTTACTCATTTACTTTCATAACTGAACAAAACTTTTGGTTTAAGTACACAGACTTGTGGATGTAGGCTTCCTCGCATCATTCAGTCTCTTCATGTAGTCCCAGAAACACTCAATGATATTTCTGAAGGGGCCATGTCATCATTTCCATTACGTCTTTTTGAAAATCATTACTATCATTACTTTCCATTACTACGTTTTTATTTACATTGAAGATAGTTTTAGTGACTTTGTTAGTATGTTTATGGTGGTTGTCCTTCTGCACAATAAATTTGGGGCCAAACATAACCTTGATGCATGGTAGAGTTCAATAGATCAATGACAACTTGGCATAAGTTCCAGGGGTGCTAAATGGATGCTAAAGTGAAAACATAAGTCACAGGAAAAATTTAGATAGGGTAGCACTGTGGCCTTCCAGTTAGAAGGCTCGCCGGTGACCTTCCTGGAAGGAGATTGTATGTTCTCCCCATGCTTGTGTGGGTTTCTTCCAGGTACTCCGGTTTCCCCCAAAAACATACGGATAGGTTAATTGAATAATCTAAATTCCCCTTAGGTGTGAATGTTGCCTTGTGATGGACTGGTGACCTGTCCAGGGTGTACCCCGCCTCTCGCCCAATGTGTGCTGGAGATAG
Organism: Danionella cerebrum; assembly: GCA_007224835.1. NCBI lineage: Eukaryota > Metazoa > Chordata > Actinopteri > Cypriniformes > Danionidae > Danionella > Danionella cerebrum. The sequence goes on from SRMA01026311.1 coordinate 152,916, forward strand.
GCACTGGCAGACCCCCGTGACTCCAAAAGGGAATAAGCGGGTTGGAAAATGAATGAATAAAATTTGGTGCATGGATCAAAAATGTAAGAGCAAATGAAACACTAGTGTAAGAGATTTGTAAAGACCTATAAATATAAAACGAAGATGACAGAAGAGGAGGCGGTAAAGGTCTGAGGAAGTCAGTGAGAGAAAGAGCGCGCGCGAGAGAGAGAGAGAGAGCTTGGTTTAATTTTAGTCACATTTCTTCTTGGCTGATGTCTCAGAGGTAGACTCTTACTATAAATAGCATCTGGGGGAGGACGTTTTAGTGATGGCCTGGAGAGATGAACACACATGCTCTATGCTTCTGCTGCCTGTCATAACATTCCCTTGTTGAATGAGTCTGTAAGAGGGGAACTGCATGCAAATGAGCAAGCATCCTTCAGTTTCTCAAAAGCACTTGGTAATTTTTGATTTTCAGTAAAATCTCCATCCAGTCCAAATGAAACTAAAGAAATATAAACTCCTGCACATGATTCTAATTACACAACATTGGCAGTCACATTGAAGAAACTGACAAATAGCTCAAAAATATAGTTACCACCAATCAGCCAGATCTCTACAGGAAATGATCAGAGATTAGGAGTCACTCTCTACGAAACATCATCTCGTAAACTGAAAAGACACCCATCTACAGTATCAATCCAATAGACTGATGAAAAATTGTGGGGAAGGATCCTAGAACTAAACAGAAGGATCGTCTTAGTGATCAAATCTAAACCTTTCTCAGTAGGAAATAAGTAAAACCCTCTTATTTCCTCACCCTCAATTTGTTCAGAATGCATTGACAGGAGATTCCCAAAGACAAACCAATCATGGCATTATTAGGTCTTCAGGTTGCTGATGACTTAAGCAGCAGGAGTGAAGACAGAGGGTTAGCTCAGTCAGTCAGAGGTGATGTCAAGGGACGCCTCATCACCTCTCCATCCACTCTTCCCACATTGAGGGCTTTAGATGGAGATCTGATGAGAGTGGCTACATGCAAAGTTAGGGATGCTGTTGTATATAAAGAATGAATCAGTAGAAATAAGAACCAAATTTTCATTGTGAAGTTTCATGGACAAGCCTCGATAATAAACCATGGACGCCAACAAACCAATCACACATATGACCGAAACGGGCGGTGCCTAGGAAAAGTATCGGAGTGACATATCGGATTCGTCTTTCGCGAAGAGAAGACCAATGAAAGCTGGCCATCAGAACATTCATTCAAATCCCAGTTTGGACCGGTGTGTAGAGGCCTTAAGGGAATTGCAAGGTAGTGGAGTGTAAAGTTAGGATATGGGTAAGCTGGGAGAGAGTAAGCAAAAGTAGGGGTGGGTTCAGAAACCCAAACCCCCAGCAGAATTGGAGGTTAGGGTTAGGATAAGGCAAAGTCACAGATAAAGGCAAGGAAGAGGGTAAGGCGGGGGTGAGGAAAAGGTACGGGAGAGGATGAGAAGGCTTTATCAGTTGAGGCTACTCTCAGCTGTTGAGAAACCCAAACCACCCAGAAGAACCAGATACTCATCCTCCTCACAGAGCTCCAGCATGCATGGATATAAATACCCCTCTGCAGCAGAAGTGAGGGGTGAGGGGGGTGGATGAGGGGGTATGGGGTAATTTAGGGTGCCGCACTGAGACTGTGATGAGCGCCTGTTTTTCTGAAAGTGGATCTGCTTGAGCTGAGCTGTTTCCATTAGCTGCATGAGACAAGCAAGCCAGCATAAAACACACCGTCACTCTGAGGAGGAGACACCCTGTACCTTACCCAAATGACCTTGATGAGCCACAGAACCGGGGCATGAGTGTCTGACCTTCAGGTTTTCATCAGTTTTACATTTCACTCCAAACTCAAGACACAATAAGCAATGTACACAAAATAGAACAGTCCTTGTTTAACAATTATGACCCCAAGCACAAGAGAACTCGCTAAAATGCATTTAAGTAAACAGTTATTTAAAAACCTTTCAAAATTCAGTTACAGGGGTGAATGCTAGTGCCTGTTAAGAACCAAGGATCCTGGTCTGAATTCACACTGGTTTCCCTCTGAGTGGGTATTAAATTTCCCTTTACTTTACGGCTCTCCAGGAGAATTCAGGTTTGTGAAACCAGAACATTGCAATCAATAAAGACCAAGTAATTTAGTATGTAAACATACTGTCTTGCATCTAAACACTTTTACCATCTATCTTTTACCTGCTTATTCGTGTTCAGTTAAACAACGATCTGCTAATCTTTTTCCAACTTACATTTGCCAAAAGGCAGGATAAGTTCTGGACTGGACAAGGCACCAGTCCATTCTAGGTGAAGACAACTCTCTATCACCTTTTTTAAACCAGCACAATCCTAGAACATTTGAGACTCTCAAGAACCTTCCTTGTTTGAGTGAGCATCAAGAGGCTAATTAGGATTCTTCATCCGGTATTGACTATACACCACAAATAAACAAACTGCTACAAAACATTCAGCTTATGCTGTCCACCGAGAACTTTTGCTGAAACAATTAATCAATAATAGTCAATGATGGAAATCATCAATATTCCCTATGGGCTTACTTGTGATGTTTTAGGCATTTTCAAGCAATACAAATCCTTGAAAACAGAGACCTCTCCTCCATACACCACTCAGACCCGTGAGGGTCCGTCAAGTGAATCACTTGAAACTTGATCACAGCAGATGGAAAAACTCTCTGTTTGGAGCCATTTCAGTACAGCAATCTCTTTTCTCTCAGAAGAATTATTGCTTCACATCACCCTTTTCTTAGTAAAATAAATATTTATGTAGGTGATGCAGACATTCAGCTCTAATGGGAACGAAACTATTATCCTCATTTGAAACTGTGTACCTTCTACCTTGTAGGGTATGTCAAATGTAATCTCATAGTGAATAATATTAGTAGTTACTTTTAAATTATTTGCCTGTACATCATTAACTATACATTGATCCTGCTCAAAGACCAGTGTAACTTAAGAGCCAGTGTTTCCCTTACCATTATATTAGGGGGGCGCCCCGCCCCCCCAACGGCACCCCCCGCCCCCCTTGAAGGTCAAGTTAATTTTATTTTATTTTCGTCGAACAACGACAGAAGTAATTTATATATAACAAGTCTTTGCTTTTTTCTTTTATTAACCTCTTAAGCCCGAGAGTCCCCGGTACCGGGGACTTGCCCCCTTGTGCGTTACATTTTCA